>PVKM010016067.1:0-27226 GCA_004027735.1 Carollia perspicillata | reverse complement strand
GAAGAATAAATCAAAGCTCCAGAAATAATACAACTAAGCAATGAAGAGATGGCCAACCTATCAGATACGCAGTTCAAAGCACTGGTGATCAGGATACTTAAAGAATTGGTTGAATTTGGTCTCAAGTTAGATGAAAAAATGAAGGCGATGCTAAGTGAAATGAAGGAAAATGTACAGGGAACCAATAGTGATAGGAAGAAAACTAGGACTCAAATCAATGGAGTGGACCAGAAGGAAGAAAGAAACATTCAATCAGAAAAGAAGGAAGAAACAAGAATTCAAAAAAATAAGGAGAGGCTTGGGAACCTGCAGGACATCTTTAAATGTTCCAACATCCAAATTATAGGGGTACCAGAAGGGGAAGAGGAAGAGCAACAAGTGGAAAACTTATTTGAACAAAAAATAAAGGAGAACTTCCCCAATCTGGCAAAGGAAATAGACTTCCAGGAAGTCCAGGAAGCTCAGAGAGTCCCAAAGAAGTTGGATCCAAGGAGGAACACACCAAGGCACATCATAGTTACATTAGCCAAGATTAAAATGAAGGAGAGAATTCTAGAAGTGGCAAGAGATAAGGGGACGGTTACCTACAAAGGAGTTCCCATCAGACTGTCAGATGATTTCTCAAAAGGGACCTTACAGGCAAGAAGGGGCTGGAAAGAAGTATTCCAAGTCATAAAAGGCAAGGACCTACATCCAAGATTGCTCTATCTAGCAAAGCTTTCATTTAGAATGGAAGGGCAGATAAAGTACTCCTCCGATAAGGTCAAGTTAAAGGAGTTCATCATCACCAAACCCTTATTATATGAAACGTTAAAGGGATTTATCTAAGAAAAAGAAGATAGACAGAAAACTGTACTGAAAAACAATTAAAATAAAAAAAAAAGATAAAAAATATGAACAGTAAAAGGACAGCAAATTCACAATTATTAACAACCACACCTAAAACAAAAACAAACTAAGCAAACAACTAGAACAGTAACAGAACCACAGAAATGGAGATCACATGGAGGGTTCTCAACAGGGGAGTGGGTGGGGGAGAGAGGGGAAAAGATACAGAGAATAAGTAGCATAGATGGTAGGTAGAAAATAGACAGGGGGAGGGTAAGAGTAGTGTGGGAAATGCAGAAGCCAAAGACCTTATATGTATGACCCATGGACATGAACTAAAGGAGGGGAATGTGGGTGGGAGGGGGTGTGCAGGGTGGAGGGGACTGAAGGGGGAAAATGGGACAACTATAATAGCATAATCCATAAAATATATTTTTAAAAAAAGAAAGTTAAATGAATAAAGATTAAAAGATAATAGCATTTACTGAACACTTGTGGGGTGCCAGCCACTGTGCTAAGCACTTTATCATGCATTATCCCCTTTGCATACAACCACCATGTGGAGCAGACACTACTGTTACTCAGCTTTACAGGCGAGGGAATAGAGACTGAAAGAGGCTAATGAACTTGCGCAAGGTCACGCAACTAGTAAATAGTAGAGCTGGCATTAGGATCTAGATCTATCTGACACCAGAGCAGCAAAAATCCTTAATTAATTAATTAATTAATTTTTATTGTATTTTTTCCATTACCAGGTATCCCCTTATACCCCCCTCTCCCCCCACACACAATGACCACACTGTTGTCCATGTCCATGACTTTTTTTTCCTTTTGGCGCGATCCCTCCACTCTCTTACCTGCCCCTGACCATAGCTGTCGTCTTGCTCTCCATCTATGAGTCTGTTTTTATTTTGCTTGTTAGTTCAGTCCGTTCATTCAGAGCAGCAAATTCTTAACTGCTAAACTGCATTACCTCCCAGGTGTCAGAGTGGTTATTAGAGGCATCTCACAAGTCATATCTTATTTGACTCTAGGATAGTAGCTCCAAGAATGGAATGAAGAAATGCACATTAAAGGAAGTATTCAGACGTCAGAAAGGATAATGGTTCCAACCAATTGATAAAGAGTCTGCGGGATTTTCTGGACTAGGAACTACAGGATGAGGTGGGTAGATGGGGAGATGGAAGAGCCCATCTGGAAAAGGAAATGACAGTGACAGTCAGTGGGCACTTAGAGCTGGCACAGAGAAAGTAAGACTTTGTGTCAGAAAGAGAAGGTGGGGTAGTCAAACAATGGAATCTTTCTTGTAGACCATGTAGAGCCTTTGAATGATCATGAGCAGGAAAATGGCCTACAGGAAGCTAAGGAGACACTGAATTGGGGAGGGGTGGGAGGATGAGGGCAGACAGTGACAGGGTGGATGGGATAGGCCAATGCCAGAGTCAGAGGAGGCTCTGAGTTTATAATCTGGGATGAGGTGAGAAGGATTCTATCACAGGCTGATCAGACAAGGACAAAAGTCAAAGAGGAGACAGAGATAACTAACCCTAAGTGTAAGTCTGGATCTTGAACATGGTATTGTCATTATTGGGCGGGGGAGAAGAAAGGAAAACCATGTTTGCTACTTGGGATTTGTGTGTGTTTGTTAGGGTTGGGGTGACAAAAGCAGAGTTGAGTTTTATATTTAGACACTTTGCATTTACCATGGTAGAACTTGGTATTCCACATAAGCCTGAAGCCTGGCAGAGACATCAAAGTTAGAGTATAAATTTGGGCATCATCTATTCAAGAGGATCAAATTGTTCTCTGTGCCTGAACTCCCCTGCCCTCAAAAAAAAAGAAAGAATAAGAAAATAAAAAGAAAGAACCTGCAGCCTTTCTGATTTGCCTGTTTTTTCAAAGTGAGGTAGACCTTGAGGGGTGGAGATAATTGGAACATTAATCAGTCATTGACTGTCCCTTTTACAAGTTTTGAATTTGTCACTTTACATACATTATCTCATTTTATTCTCCTCCCCACAGTCCTGTGGGAAGAAGTTATTTTTCCATTTTACAAGGCTTAAAGAAGTTCATCAGATTGTACAAGGTCACATAGTTTGTACATAGCAGAACTAGGGTTTAAAAAGTCAAATGGGATTCCAAAATCCAGAGTTGCTTGTTGTTGCAGTCACAGTGCTAGGTCAATGGTATTAGCTCACTGGCTGACTCAAAGGTCAATGTCAGAATGGTCCTCTGAACTGTTAGCCACCAAACACGGACCCACTCTCAGACTGTGGAATGAAGATGCCAGTTTTCCAGCTTGTAATGCTGGAAAACTCTTTGGTCACAGGTATGTGGTCTTGGTGAGATGCCCATGGCTCATTCGGACCCTCAGATCTGATCTCAACAATGTTAGCAGAAACGGCTACCTGTGATAGTAACATTAAGGATTTTTTAAAGCCCTAAAAAAGGTGTGCTTGCTTTGGCAGTGCATATACTAAAACCCTTAAAAAGTTGAACAAAAGTGGCATTAAAAAGACAAATGAATTAGAAAACCTCATTTATGAAATTAGTGTTTGCAATTGCCCATGGGTCATGGTCCAAGAAGACTCTCAGAGAAACAGAGCATCTCTGAAATCATTTCCTGAGAAGTGTGTGAAGAACTCCTCTTTTTCAATGCATGTACACAGCATGTGAGAACCAAGAGTCTTTTATGTTAATTAAAAATGCCAAGTTTGATTCTATGACACGGACTTCACTCAAAGACAATCAAAAGACAATCAAAGACATTCTACAAAATAAGCCACCAATAATTGGACTCTCCCACAGCCTGGCACCTTTCTTTCCCCTTGGAAGGAACTGGCTCCTAGAAATGCAGACAGCTCATCCCCAGACATAGGGAGTCGTCCCCAGATTCTAATAACTGGTTGTCTTGCCAGGAAGACGGGCAAGCAAGCCAGGGCAAGCCCATGGCTTGCAGCATCTGTGTCTGATTCGCTCTCTTCAATAAGCACACTTTCTTCCTTGTCTCAGAGTAGGGCAAAGATCAGGCTGAACCATTTCACAGGCTTGGCCCAAGCACAGGTCTGGCTGGGGTACCACCCTCCCATGCACGAGGCAGAAGAGGTTCTTACTGCAGGAGAACCCTTCACCTCACCCCACCCATATTTCCTGTAGCCCACAGGTGTCCAAATCCCACCCTCACACACATACCATTCCCAGCCAGCCAGCTCCCCACCCTACATCAACTATTCAGTTCGTGCCTAGGCTGTTTCAATGGACCTATCCAGAAATCCTGCTTCCATAGAGGGAACTGGAAAGGAGATTAAAACCTAACTTTGAAGTCATGAAAAATTACCCTTGACAGTTTTTAAATGAGCAGAGTTATCTTTGGGAGCACAGTTGGATCCATTTGTTCATGAAACAATGAGCTATGACTTTTTCCTGTGGTGTCAAGAACTTTGTTGTTCTTGTTTATTTTTGTTGGCTTCTACACTCAAGCAGGATTTAGTTTTGCAGGAGCAGTTTTTATAACTTCAAGATATTTTAAGATTTTTATGATTTCATTGCTCAGTGTAGCTTTTTATGAATGTGTCTGGCCCCCTAGTGGGCCAGATAGTAGCCTCCATGTGAGGAACAAGAGCAGAAGACAAGACTTGGACTCACAGGAATGACTGACTGTCGATCTTTGCCAGTGCAAGCCAGGCTGTAGAACCATCAATCCTAAATAGTTAAACATCAGTCCTCACTAAATAGATCCACATGGTCTTCTTGGCATCGTGGATTAAGGATGATTTTTTCTTGTTACTTAGGACATTGTGGAAATTCCTTTTTTGACTCTTTTTCACATGTGTCATTCATTAATGGCAAGGACAGTGTCACTAAAGTGTTTAGCACTCAGTAGTAGTAACTCCCATTCTACAAGAAAAGGAAAGTGAGGCTCTGAGCTAGTCTAACAGCCAGTATGTGGCAGTATCAAGACTCAAATACCTGCCAGTGGCCAGTTCTCACTCATTGCTTTCCCTCCCTGGCTTATGGTCCCAAGAATAAAGGCTCTGGCCTCAACTGATCCTATTCATGTCCCACAGACTTTATAATGGCTTTCCCTGTTTCATCACTCACCACCCCATCAGCGACAGACCTTCTCACCTATATGTGAAAGTATGTAGCAGAGTGTTGGAATAGGAGGTAGAGGCGGGACAGAGGTACTTATAAGCAGTTAACGGTCTACTTTTTCATATAGGCAAATATGTGTATATATTACCCATTTACTGAGTAGTTACTAGCTAAAGGGCATTCTAGGACCTGGCACAGAGAAGATGTTCAATTAATATTCAGTGAACTAAACTGAATGAATTCACAAGAAATTTTCAAAAAATAATGAGTTTCTGCATTAATATTAGAAAAACAAGTCCCAGGCACTGCCAGCTAGCCTCTGTGATCTTGAATGAAATGCTCTTTCTGTCCACCAATCCACCATTTGAAAATGAGAAGCTAGCCTAAGGGAGATTTTTGGCCCTTCCTATTCAAGCATCATAGGAACCTATGCTAGTTTGTGAATTTTTTATCAAGAGGAGGAGCTGCCTTATGTTTCCTAGATAGCTCTGCCATCCCTTAGCAGTACTGGGTGCTCAGTAAATACATGCTGAATGACTGCTGTGTAAGCTAGCTAGGTAGCAGCAGGAGAGTGGGAGGAGGAGAGAGGGGGAAAAGGTACAGAGAATAAGTAGCATAGATGGTAGGTAGAAAATAGGGGGAAGGTAAGAATAGTATGGGAAATGTAGAAGCTAAAGAACCAATGACACATGGACATGAACTAAAGGGGGGGAATGTGGGTGGGAGAGGGTGTGCAGGGTGGAGGGGAATAAAGGGGGGAATGTGACAACTGTGATAGCATAATCAATAAAATATATTAAAAATGTACATGAATAAATAAATAAAAGAAGTACAGATAGGTAGTTGCAGAAGAGCCATGGGGCTGTAGAGTACAGTATAGGAAATGAAGTAGCCAAAGAAGTTATACACATGACCCTGGACATGAGCAATGGTGTGGGGATGGCCTGAGGGAGTGGGGTGTGTTTGGCGGAGGGATGCAAAGGGAGAACAATTGAGACAACTGTAACAGCATAATCAGTAAAATACAATTTTAAAAAAAGAAAGTGAAAAACAGTTTCCACAAATATGTTTACCCCTCTTACTTCTTCCCTCAAGACTCCCTTCCTTCACTTTCTCCACTTTTGGGAGCATACAGTTAAAAGCTAAATTGGCAAACCTTACCAATGGAAGGAGTCAAGATGGAAGAAGTCAAAAGAGTGTCAAACACCATAAAAAGATCAGTTTGAAAATCTTTGGTGGCCTGAGTAAGAGCCAATGGCTTGCCGAGGTTGGAAGTGGGATGGCAGCAAGGAGCTAGGGAGAGGTGAGTAATGCGTGAGACCTGAGACATTGGGTCAGGCCACCAGAGGATGTGGGCGGGGCACCAAGACAGGCACAGAGAGAGGTTCAAGGGCACCTTGTGCATCTGCAAATATAGTTCGTGTAAAACTGCGCTCTGAGTTTGGAGGTGACCATTCCCACAGTAAACTGGGATAGAAATTCAAACTTCAGAATTACATGAATTGTTTGTAATTCCAAAGAATTAAATTCTTCTCTTTTAAGACTTATTTCTCTAAGGTTTATTTTAAGCTTATATTTACTGAATGCTGGTGCTACACTAGTCATAGGGCACTTTACATAGATTATTATTTAATCTTCAAATAAACTTTACAAGGGGATTACTATTTTTATTCTCACAAGGAAACAAAAGCTTAGAGAAGTGGATTTGCCCAAGGTCATGGAGCTAACAGGGCTCGAACTGAAGTTAGTCTGATTTCAAACCTCATGCTCTCACTACTACATTTTTTTGCTTCCCTTAACTGTTTCTACTATAGGAACCTATTTACATTTTTTTAAGTGTAGCCCACTACATGACAGTAAAACAACTGTATGTATATAGCTTAATTTATATTACCATATTTATAGTTTATATAATATATTAATAACATATTTTATATTATGTCATGTATGTGGCTGTCTGTGATGTATATTATTTAACTTAATACAAGGTGACTTACTAAGGGCTCTCACTGACTCCGTGGCCCACATCTTGGGGTGCCACTGTTTGAGAACACTGTCTGTATCTCACTCATCTGCGTCTTGTACTCAGCACACAGCAGGTGCTCAGTAAGTGCTTGCTGAGCAAAGCTCCATGACTTCCCAACAGCCTATAAGCACTTCAATCATTTTAGAGGAGGATTTTTTAGAATGCTTAATAGGTGTTAGAGTAGGCCTGTAAGGTAAGGATTTAAAAAAACACCAGCTTTCCAAAACATGGCCCAAAAAGCACGGATAGAATCAGGAAAAATGGATTTCAATTCCAGTTCTGTCATTAGCTACTTAACTACTTCATTTCTCTGCAGTGGTATAAATGCAGTGCTGTAATTATTTAACAGCAGTAAAATATGGCCCTAATTTGTATCACTTGCCTATTTCCATGCTGTAAATACTCCTAACACAGATAAATTCTTGGTAACATGACATCACTCTGTCATTAATACCTGTGTTCATATTACTTTGAACACAGAGCTGGTAAGAAATATGCAGTAGCCCATTATTTTCTAGAATTTCCACCGTGCTCATACAACAGATGATAATAACCTCAAGAGCTTCAATAATGGTAAAATATAGTAGAATCATTGGGAAGTGATGAGTTTTGAGTATTTATGATCTTTATTTACTTTCTTATTTAATAGATAATTTATTGAACTATAATTTAGTTATGTGCACGCAATTTTACTTTTAATAATGGTTGTGTTTAACGAGCAGCTTACAAAATTCTTGACCGCTTAGCAATCAACTTTCACAAGCCAGTGGCCCCGGCACAACACTGCTGCTCTGGGTGTCATTATTCTCATCGACAGAATTTCAGGAATTACCATAAAGGAATAACTAAGGATCTGTGCAAAGATTAAACTACAAGAGTATTCATCACATGGTTATTTATAAACTTAATAAATTATAAACAAAGCCTCCAACAAAGGATTAGTTAATAATAATAACAACAATAACATTCGCTGAACACTTTTAGTGCACCTGGTGGTGAGAACTTGGCAGGACAGTCATTCACTCGCTTGTCTCCAGTTAATAAACTCACTGACTGACCACAGCCCATCCCTACTGTCAAATTCCTGCCTACAGCAGGCCGAACATCGGCCTCGTTGGCCTCTCACCAGTAGACTCCTGCATCCTGTTTCTACAAGTGAATTCTATGCTCTTCTAAAGTGTGTGCTTGTCCCAAGCCTGCTGAGGCCCACTGTACATTTGACCTTGAACAATGTGGAGGCCAGTGACACTGGCCCCCAACACCTATAATTTGACTCTACTGTTGGCCCTTCCCATCAGCAAAGGCAACAACCTGGGACTGAAAACAATAATTTTCCATCTGTGCTTGGGAATCTGCAGTTGGGAATGCAAAAATATTGTTATAGGTCCCTAGTTGGTTGAATCCTCAGATTTGAATCCTGCCAATACACAGGGCCAACTGCATTTATCAACAACAGCAAAAATTTGCCTAGAAGTAGACCTGTGTACTTCAAACCCGTTTGGTGCAAGGGTCAGCTGTCCCTGTTGTAGTGTGTGCTCTAATTAACTATTAGGTACAACAAACACATAGGAGTGATAAGAGAGAGTCCCTGTTTCTTTGAACCTCCTTTCAATGCTCTGGAAAAAATTCAAGATGGAATAGCTTTCAAATTAGGTGAGAGAAAAACGCCTCAAAAGATAAGAGAAATCAGAGATATAATAGATTGTGTACTCAAAGTACACACTTAGGCTAAAAAAACTATTCGTTGTTTATCTGAAATTTAACTGAGTATCCTGCAGTTCACTGGCCACTCTACTGATGACTCTGCTGCACACTCCTCACCCTAAGTAGCCCCAAATACCAGCTTTACTCCCAAGAAGGAGTTTTATCCCTCAGGTAACCTTAGTGTCCCTACACACTGCTATCTGAGAGCAAAGCCTGCAACGGGGCCTTCTCTAAAAGGAGGCCTGAGCAGCTGCCTCTGTGGGAGCCAGAGGTCCCCGTGAAATCCATGACACTTGCAAATGCTTGGGGACAGTGAAAAGCAAGGCATGGCCCAGAAGACAACCCTCACTTACTGGACACTTTTGCCCAGGACCAGGCCAGGTCTTTACTAGGGCTGAGAAGCCAACCCAGATTTCCCACGAACCCTCCCTCCATGCTCTCCTGAGCCATATCTCTTTATTGAGCAGTGCATCTCGCACATCCAATTCCCTTTGAAATCCTCACTCCTGGATTAGGCAACCTGTCTTCAATTGCAAATCGAGTCATGTGTATATCCTTCAAAGGAGTCCAGATCCCAGTTAGACAGGAAAAGGCCTTACCCTTTCAATTCTGCCTCAGAATAGAAGGTGAGGCATTGTCTAAAGGCGCTAGAGCGTGGCACAGAACACACTTCTGTGAACTCTCCCCTTGTCTCAGGACATTCTGTTTGGACTATGCATTTTGACATCCCCATGAAAAGATGGGGTTGCTGCTGCAGTGAGGAAATTGCCCACGATTAGGGGAAAAGGTGAGAGGATGGGAAAGTACCTTTGGAACACCTCACACAAAGTAATAGCTGTCATGAAAATGACCCCAATTTTGCCTGATCTCACCGTGAATGAGAGAAGAATTTAACTTCCTAACCTTTTGAAGGGTCCTTCTTGGTACTAGTTTGGGATGTAGGAGAGTTCTAATTTTCAGAAAAACCTATAGTTTAGGCAGAGGTGAAATGGAGGCTCAATGTTAGAAACCACATCTTGGAATTTGGTGATTTGGAGTTTAACAATAATGTTATTCCACAGTGGAAAAATTGGAAAGGGTCTGAGTATGCATAATAGCATTGCAAAAATAAGTGAGATGCCCCATGGACAGAATTCGTTAGCATTAAACATGACATTGAAGACTAGTTAATGATGTAAAAGACATTTGTTATATAATTAAGTGAAAAGTCACAAAACATGAGCAATAATAACCTACTAAAATGTGGACAGTGGTAATCTCTGGTAGAATTACCAATTATTTTGTCTTTTTCATTAATACTTATTCACTTTAAAAATCAAATATGAATTATTCTTATTAAAAATAAAAAAAAGGCCCTGGCTGGTGTAACTCAGTGGACTGAGCTTAGGCCTGCAAACCAAAGGGTTGCTGGTTCGATTCCTCGTCAGGGCACATGCCTGAGTTGCAGGCCAGGTCCCCGGTTGGGGGCACGTGAAGGGCAGCCACACATTGACATTTCTCTCCCTTCTCTTTCTCCTTCCCTTTCCTTCTCTCCAAATAAATAAAAAAATAAAATATTTTTTAAAAAAGAACAAAAAATATTATTTCGTACGATTAAAATTCATCAAGCACTCCAGAACCTAGAAAAAAGCACAGAACCAGTGCTTTTAATTCAGGTAGAAAAATAAGGAACCAAAGATCTGTTTAAAACCAAACCATGGCAAGGAAATTCAGCAGGGATTCAAACCCTAGACATAATAATATTTTTGAAACTCAGAGATTTACAGACTCTCCGTAAGACCAACAGGAGAGACGTGAGAGCTACAAAGCACACAGTGATAACCCAGTGAACAGTTAACATCCCCAGAACTCGTCCTTACCCTGTGCCAGGCATCAGGCCGAGCACTGATGATCTCATTTCATCTTTTAACCACCCTGGGAGGTAGACAGTCTCAAACATTACCCCCAGGTGAGACAACTGGAACTTGGAGACTGTAACTGACTTGCCTAAGACTCCACCACCAACACACAGCCAGGACCCCGACTCCTGCGAGCACACACATCCTCTCCATCGACTTTTCTGAGCGCCACACCCTCTGCGCAGCTCCAGGAAGTAAGGTCTCTCACTCACAGGAGGGCGGGGTCCTGGCTGAACTGTCAAAAATCAAGGTCTTTTTTTTCTATTTTACTTATCAGAAAAGAAATCCGTGCCCTGGTTGGTGTGGCTCAGTGGATCATGCTCTGGGCTGAGAACCGAAAGGTCACGCTGTGTTTGCTGGCCAGGTCCCCAGTTGGGGACATGCAAGAGGCAACTGATTGATGTTTCTCTCACACATGGATGTTTCTCTCCTCTTTCTCCCTCCCTTCCCTTCTCTCCAAAAATAAATAAACAAAATCTTTTTTTGAAAAAAAGTAAGAAAAGAAAACCACAAAACCACCAAGAACCTGTGTACTCCCTTCAGCATTCATGCGGGATAAAGTTAACCACATCTGCATTCACCTGCACCAGAACCAATGCCAGCCAGCAGGCATCCGAAAAGGTTGAGTTCGGTCAACCAGCTGGTTATTTGTCGAATAACTAGCTGGATCACTCACTTAGCCAGTTTTGCATTTTTTAATGTTATAATTGGTTGCTTGACTTCAGTTCCCCCTTCTATTCCCACTCCTGCACTCGTGCCCCACCCCCACCCAAAGAGGAAGAAAATCAAAGTGGGTCTATAATAAATTCAGCCCTAAAAACAGGCCAGGGAACCCAGCCTAACAACCAGGTGTTTCTCTCTGTAACAAACAACATTTTGATATTTGTTTTGGTTTCTTCTCTCTGAGCTGATGCTCTGTGTTATTGAATTAAATCAAGCCTGTTTGGATATCTTGTTCTTGAAAAATATGGCAACATAGAAATATATCCATGGGCTCCTCCCGGGGCCTGTGAGCTCCCTTCCCCATTACCTAGACAAAAGTACTGTGGTCTTGACCTCTAAATCCAAACGGTTTTACCAGCAAGACTGTCAAACACACTAACTATGACTTTTAATTCCTGGAATGATCCCAGCCCAGATCTCACTAGCAGCACGACAGTGGGATCTATTTAGAAAGAGTATAAGCACGTCGAAAGCATAAGGAAGTCGGTATCTCCTTTGCGTTAATTAGGGAAAAGGGATGTTTTAGGAGTCCAGCTTAAAGTGAATAAGAAAATCCAAGGTTTCATTCTATAATTCTTATGCACTACTAAAGCCATGAGGCCAGGATGTGTGTTTAAAGCCTCTTTAACCCAAAGACCTGTTATCTTTACTTGACCTTATTTCCTGTCATTGGTGAGAATCAGGCTGCTTCTATTCCCCCTAATAGCCATATAGTATAACTCTTGCTGGGAACACTGCTGTGTGTACCTTCCTTTGTGGCCCGCCGCAATCTTGGGAAGTAATATGTCTGTTTTGAAAAGAGTCATTTACAGCCTGCTGTTTGACCTAAGGGATCCAGGAACACCGCCCCCCCGGCCCCCCCTTTTCTGGCCCCATACACTGTATTTCCTTCCTGGCTTATTCGCAGGTTTAATGCAGCACAGGTGGTGGTATGTTTCCAAACCAGGTGTCTGAGGCTAAAGACATTTGCTAAAATATTTGGCCTGTATTTTTCTTTTTGGCTTGGAATTTAGCATTGTGAGCTGCAGAGTCTTGGTGATGACTTCATTTTTTATGACATTTTTACTGTCCTTTACACAGTTTTCCCTCCCTGCATTTTAACACTCTCTAGAGATGCTATAAAATCCCCAGTTTACTGAGCAACACTTTTCAATGTTGCCTTGATGCTACACACATAAATTGGCTGCTCTTCAATTGACTGGCTGTGGGGCTGGGGCTGCACCTACCTGATTTGGTCACAGAAGGGCGGGCCACAGAGGAAAAACACCTGGACAGGTGTGTGGCTTGAGACAGAGCAGGTCATTATGCTGGTCACATTGTCCAGTGATCTTCCTGCACATATCACCATAGAGCATCCAAAGACCAGATTTTAACCCTGTTTGGTATGAGGCCAAGCCAAGGATTGCGCAAGTTTTTATAAGCATCCCAATAATAGAATAAAAATAACTCTCACGTATTGAGGATTGACTGTGTTCCAGCACTGCATTTGATAAACGTCTCCCTTTACCCCACAATAAACTTCTGAGGTAGGTGCTGTTATTAGCCAATTTTTAGAAATTAAAAAAAAAAAAACAGAATCAGAAAGGGTAAATAATTTGCTCGAAGTCACAAAACTAGCTCGTAAGTGGTAGAGCTAGGTTCAAACCCAAACTCTTTAATCACTACGCCGTACTATTCTAGGGTGTGTATGTCAGTGCGCCCAAAGCATTAGTTGTAGGACATCTGAACATGTCAGAGATGAAAAGTCATTGCAGGAGGTCACTGACGTGAACTACCTATGACTCTGACTTGGCCTCATTTCATCAGAGGTTCTCTTTTTCAGCAAAACCCACTCTACTAAACCCTATGTTATAGAGACAACTCTACAATAGGCAAGTTTTCAATGTCCGATCATCACCTTTTAATGGAAATAATGATATGGGTTCTACACCCAGTTCTCTCACTCGCTAGCTTGAAAACCTTGCAAAGTCATTTAACCTCTCTGAGGGGTGTAGTTGGGGTGGCCATATGTTCTAGTTTGCCCACAACAGTACCAGCTTTCATCGATTGTCCCATTGTGACTACTAATGGTCCTTCTACTCTCTAAAGTATTCTAATCTGGATGATAAGTTGTATGGTCACTTTAAGTACAGTGTTCATTTTTGTAAAAAAATCCTCGCCCAAGGATGCATTTATGTTAGAGAGAGACAAGGCAGGGGGAGGGAGAGAGAGAGAAAGAAACATCAATCAGCTGCCTCCCGTGCACGCCCTGACCAGGGGTTGAACCCACAGCCTACAGGACAATGCTCCAACCAACTGAGCCACCCGGTCAGGGCTGCAGTGTTCATCTTCTGAGGCTATCGCCTATTCTTTCTGTAGCGGCACCTCAATGGGACTTGAGGAATCCTCCCACCCCACATGATTTAGCTAGCCCAAAGTGGCCAATTAATGTTCTGAATTCTCCTGCCCATGGCGATTGGTTCAAAGCTGAGCGTGTGACCCACACGGGCCATGAGGGTAGACATGTTGGACTTTTGTAGACACTATCAAGGAGGTGGCCCTCTCTTTCCAGGAAAGTTGCTGGGCTGATGGGGTGTAAGCCTAGAGTTGCTGGCAGCCACACCATGAGGAACATGTGCCAGACAAGGAAGTCGTGCAGACGATAGAACTGAGAAGGGGAAAGCATGCTGACAGGACTGCTTGAACCCCTGGCCTGAAGCCAGACATGTGTAGGAACTTCCTAGTTAAATGTACCAATAATTTCCCTGTTTGCACAAGCTAGGTTGACTTGTGTTCTGTCAGCCACAACTGAAGGAGGGATGACTGAAAAGCAGAGGTTGGATTAGAGCATTTCAGTGCTGGCATGTTAGGCTTCTGTGGAGAAATAAATTCACAGGTGCACACACGTAGAATTACATAGAGCTCCAACCCCCCTGAGAAACCAAGGTATTTCTCATTCCGGTTTTCATGGTTCAGTAATGCATAGAAGAACATCAAACATTACTCAATCCAGTGGTTTCCTGACTGCTTCATGGAGACCTGGCTTCTAACAGTGTGCTGGGCTGGGGGTAGGAGGTGCGGGGAGGGGGCAGGCATGGAAATTAGGGATAGAGAACAAGATGGGGCCGGGCTCAACAGCTCTCCCCTGCATCACCCAGGTCAGCTTCAGTTGCCTGGTTTATACAAGCTCTTACCAGGAAAAGTCCAGCCACAGTTAATACAACAAGAATGGTTTGCACGACATCGATGTAACCTGGCAGCCAAGGAGAGTGGACTGGAATGTGCACACGTAAACGAGATGACTTCACCATACCAGTCAGTCGGGGAGGTAAACACCATTGAGTGAGCATGTGTGCTGTGTGGCTGTTGCATTCAAACTGTGAGCAAGTGGAACAACAAATCTGCATCAGATTTTGTGTTAAGCTTGAATATTCCTCCATGGAGACTATTTGGATGATTCAGAAGTCTTTCAGAGATGATGCAATGAGTGCAGCACAAATAAAAGTATGACTACAAATGCTCCAAAGATGTTTGAGAATCTGTTGGAAGCGATCCACATTCTGGAAGGCCCACAACAAGCAGAACATTTGAGAATGTTGAATGTGTACGGGCTGCAATCAACAAAGATCAGCAACTGACGGTGCAAGAACTAGAAGTTGATCTGGACATTGCAAAAACTACTGCTTCCAAGATTTTGATGCAGGATCTTGGCAGGAAACATGTCATGGCAAAATTCACTCCACAGCTTCTGCTGCCAGAGCAGAAGGAAACACCATGCTGCAGTTACTAATGACTTGATTCAGACCACTACCAATGAACCAGATTTCCTCAAGAAGGTCATAACTTTGAAGGAGACCGAGGTGTCATCATCCTCTGAACAATGTACCTTGTGCCTTCTTCAATAAATGCCTCTATTTTTCAAAGTAGGTGGCTGTATACTTTCTGGACAGGCCTTGGGATACCAGGGCTCAGCACGAGAGTTCATGCAAGGGGAAAAGGATTCCATTGCTCTAAGGAGATTGGAAAAACACTTGTTTGGTCAAAACCTATCATTTTAAAGATAACAAGAGCAGGGTCCAGAAATAGTAAGGGACGTTCCCCCACTCACCTCCACTTTTACTCCCACTCCTTCACCTCACCCACACACATAGTCACACATAATTGATATGAGAGGGAAGATCTGAACATCATCTGGTTCTCTTTGACCTTGCCATGGTTTCTTTGGTGTATTAGAAAACCTTTTCTTCAGTGTCAAGAAGACCAAATAGAGTTGTATTTATATCACAAGCAATACATCCTTATATGTTATGAAGTATAATATAAGTAATAGTGCCTATTTTTTTGTTGACTTGCTTAGTGTCTGTGCTCCTCACTAGATTCTAAGCTCAATGTGCAATAGAAGTAGGTGGATGGCAGCCCAGCACCTTAAACACAGTAGCTCTAAAAAATTGTTTTTTAAAAAAGTTAATAACTGCCCCTCCTGGTGTAGCTCAGTTGGTTGGGAATCAACTTGCAAACTGAAATGTCGCCAGTTCAATGCCTGGTCAGGTCACATGGCTGGGTTGCAGGTTTGGTCCCCAGTTGGGGCACATACAGAAAGCAACCAATTGATGTTTCTCTCTTGCATCAATGTATCTCTCCCTCTCCTTCTCCCCTCCCTTCCACTCTCTTGAAAATCAAAAATAAACATTAAATTTAAAAAAGTAAATAACCAATTTACAGATGCTAAATAGCCATAAGAAAGAAAATCCTATAGGACAGTTTTTTTTTCAACAAATCTCCAGAAAAAAGATGGAGAAGAAATCTACAGAGCAAAAGAGATCTGAGGAATACACATATATGAACAGGATGCAAAGTGTGGATCTGATGCAAACCAACCAAATGTTAAAATTATGAGATAATCAGGAACATCCCACAAAACTGTATCAATGTTGATTAATTTCACTGTTATCTTGTTTTAGATGTCATAGTGATATTGTGGTTGTGTTTATATGAGTCCCTATCATTTATAAATGCACACCAAAATATTTACAGCTGAGATGATACAATGCCAGGAATTTTGTGCAGATAATCTGCAGGTGGGAGGGATGATTGGGGGTAGAGATGAACGAAGACTGGCCTGAAGCTGGTCATTTTTTGAAACTGGTAAAGCCTATCTGGGGGTTCATGGGACTATTTTGCTATCGTTGCATATGTTTGAGATCTCTGTATAATAACTTCAAAAGAGGAAAGAGAAAGAAAAAGAAAGGAAAGTCAAGAACAATTCTAGCCTGTGCAGTGTCCTGGATTCAAATCTTGGTTCTTCCATTTACCAGCTGTGAGACTTGAGGTTAATACTTATCATCAATCAGTTTCCGTAACTGTGATGGGACTAAAAATAACATGTCTCCTAGTGTGAGTTGTAAAAACCAAATAAAATTATATATGTAAAGTGTGTCTGATAAATAGTATGTAATAAATGGTAACTGTTATTAATACCAAATGTTAAACATGCGACGCACATATAATTGTGCTAAAAATTACATTTTAACAATAATAATAACTAAAATTGCAGAGTACTTAATAGATACCTAAAACTGTTCTATGTTTTATGTGTAAAAACTCATTTGATTCTCTTACTTAAAATAAATCCTCTTAAATCATTATTAAAAAGTTTGTAGTAAATAGTGACAATAAAAAGTGATAAAAACTGATTTTAAAAATGAAATTAAATAAAATAAGGTTATTTTCTTTTATGTTGAACCACATTTAGAAAATAATTCATAGAACAAACACCAAATGACTAAGTTTCAGGGGTTTTGGTGCATTTTTCTGACAATATTATATGATAGAGTAATGGTAATATCTGTTACTTCAATTTCTTTTGCAGTGTAATCATTAAAAATAGTCATTTTCACAAAAATATTCATCCATTTCCTGAAGGCTTTCTTTTTTTCTATTGTTGTTCAGTTACAGTTGTCCCACCTTTTTCCCATTGCCCTCCCCTCCCCTGTCCCCCTCCACTCCCACAGTCCGTCTCTCCACCATTGTCTGTGCCCATGAGTCCACGAGTCCTCTATTCATGTTCCTTTGTTTGCCCCTCCCCTTTCTTTCCTCCATTACCTCCCCACTCTCCTCTGGTCACTGTCAGTTTGTTCTTTGTTTCCAAGTCTCTGATTCTATTTTGCTAATTTGTTTGTTTTGTTGATTACGTTCCATTTATAGGTGAGATCATATGGTATTGTCTTTTGCTGCCTGGCTTATTTCACTTAGCATAATGTCTCCAGTTCCATCCATGCTGTTGTGAAGGGCTGGGGCTCCTTCTTTCTCTCTGCTGTGTAGTGTTCCATTGTGTACATGTACCACAGTTTTTTGATCCACTCATTTACTGATGGGGCACTTAGGCTGTTTGCAGCATTTGGCTATTGTAAATAATGCTGCTATGAACATTGGGATACATAGGTTCTTTTGAATTGGTGATTCAGGATTTTTAGGATAGCCATTAAAGAGATACAAATTAAAACCACAATGAGATATCACTTCACAGAAGTCAGGATGGCCATCATTAATAAATTGACAAACAACAAGTACTGGCGAGTTTGGAGGGAAATGGGAACCCTTTTTCCCTACACTGTAGTGCACTGTTGCTGGGAATGCAGACTGGTGCAGCCACTGTGGAATGGAATTTCCTCAAAAAACTAATGATACTGCCTTTTGATCCAGTACTCCTACTGCTGGGACTATACTCTAAGAATCATTTTCTGAAGGCTTTCTTAATAATGTGTATTCGAATCATTCTCTTTCAAAACTTATCTCATTCAATAGATAAGTGGATTAATTCTGTCAGATCTACGTTTGTTAAAGGCTTTGTCTGAATCTGTAGGAATTCACCAACAGCACCCATCCAAATGCTTCACAAAATCCTACACCTTTGCAAGATTTCTTTAATGATTTTAGCTTGAATAAATGCTGATGTTAGGTTAGGCGAGGGGAACAAAAGTATTCAAGGGTGTACTGTTTTATAAATTGTTAGTTATCAGGGAATTCTGCTTCCCTGTGCAACCTGTCAATTGTTGGGACTAAAATACTGGGTCTCAGATGACCTCCTATAATGTAAAAGTTTCATATAAATAGGACATAGCCACCTACTCCCAAAAAGCATTGTTAGAATCAACATTTTAGTATTTGAGACCAAAATGGTTTTGGCTTAATTATCTTTACAATTGCCCTTGAATCTGTCTCTCTCTTTAATTTAATGGATGTAAGTTAAATAACCTCCTCTTAAACCCATTCAAATGGGCAAGGATAGAGAGTGCCAGAAGCCACCAAAGGGAAGATTAAGAAGTTAAATATGTACTTTGGTCTTTTATAGATCGGTATTAGCCAAAATTCAAACTCTTTCTGCTTAACCAGAGAATTCCTTTCAATTCATTTCATGCAAATAAATATTTCAGGTCTAACATACAAAATAAAATGGGAAATTATACCTCAGGGTGTGAAATATTGCTGTATTTTAGCTGTACCACCAAATGTAAATATAATCCCAACTGATTATTTTAAATAATGTCATAAAAAAATCTGAGCAGTACTTGACAAAGGTTGGGGGAAAGTACATTAATATAACAGGAGACATTTTACTTCCTGAACCACATAAAATCTTGCAAAGATAAACAGTTTATAGCCAACTGAGTTTATATCCATAATTGTGCAAATTCACCTACACCAGTCTTGACCAACCTAGCCTGAGCACATCAGAATCATATTTGGAGCATGTTAAAAATAGATTCTCCGGGAAAAAAATTCTCAGGCTCCTCCCATTGAGATTCAGTAGTTGTAGGAATAGAGCCCAGGAATTAATATGTTGTAACAAGCATCCCAGGAATTGTTGCATTAATTTATGTTTAAAAAACACTGATTGAATCAAGTTAGGACTATAAGAGTGAGGATGGTTAAGCAATGAACACATCTGATCTTTGGAGTCAACATGGAAAGTAAATTGAAGAGATTTAAGATAGCAGAGGTATAAGTGGAAACTGCACTAACCTCCTCCCAGGAGCAATCTGGAATTACAACTAAATTGTAGATAAATCATACTGAATAATCAACTGAACTAGAGCTGGAGAGAAGCCTTATAACCAGGGACAGACAGAAGAAACCACTTCACCACAATGAGACTGGTAGGGAGTGTGGAGGAGGCATGGGAGTGCTGACGGGGCTCCCATGGGCAGCAGCTAAATAAAGTTCCAGAGGAATGTTTCAGTGGCTGGGGGGGTCACCCCTGAGAAGTGTGGGGTCTAAAGCCCAAGCTAGACTCCCCAGCTTATAGCACCAGAACTGGAAAGGAACCCAGATAACATCCAGCTGTGATAAGAAGCAGGGTTTCTGCTTTCCGGGAGAGAGAGCTGGAGACTCAGAGAGACTCTTAAAGGGCCAATGCACAGAATTTCATTTGCAGCCACTAACCCTGGGCTCTGGCAGAGGGAAGGCACAGTAGACTAGAAATACTGGAGGAGAGTCTGTGGTTGGTGGCTCTGGGGAGAGAACAGAAGGGACAGCCACCAGGATCCCTGTTCTGAGTCATTCCTTACACTGCAGAAGCCAACTTTCTCAGGCAGAGCACTCCTCTCCAAATGGTATCCACTTGAGGGGATGTAATAGTTCCATCAGCAGGAATTACTCTGCCCCATCTTGTGAAGCTTAAGCCAGGCTGCTGATTACAGTTTGAGGCTCTATCATTGATTAGTTTAACAATGAAGGCAGATTACTGGGAGCTCTACAAGACTTCAGTTGACCCTCCCCTGGGCCTGGTGCTGATAAAAACCAGCCTTGGTGCACAACCTGGTTCTTTCTGTACACAACAGGCCCAACAGAGGGAGCCACACACTGTAGATTGCTGAGAGCTCCAAACAGGTTGACCTGGGCCAACCTGTGACCTGGGTCATAAGGAGTGTCTGACCAAGGCCTATACCAGAGTCTTTGCACATCTGCTTAATACATAGAAACAGATACAAAGAAGCAGTCAGAATGGGAAGACAAAGAAACAGACCCCAAATAAAAGAACAAGATAATTTTCCAGAAGAAGAGCTAGGTGAAATGGAGGCAAGCAATTTATCAGATTAAGAGTTTAGAGTAATGATTATAAGGATACTCAACAGCATGAAAAAAAGACATGGAAATCATAAAAAAGGACAAGTCAGAAATAAAGAACACAATATCTGAAATAAATAATACACTGGAAGGAATAAACAGTAGGTTAGATGAAGAAGAGGATAAAAATCACTGATTTGGAAGACAAGCTAGAAAAAAACAACTGGGCAGAGCAACAAAACGAAAAAAGAATTTTAAAAAACAAGGAGAATTTAAGAAATGCTTTGGACAACATGAAGCATAACAATATCCACATCATGGGAATGCCAGAAGGATAAAAGAGTGAGCAAGTGATTGAGAACTTACTTAAAGAAATAATGACCGAAAACTTCCGTAATCTGGTGAAGGAAAAAGACACAAGTCCAGGAAGTTCAAAGAGTCCCAAACAAGTTGGACCCAAAGAGGCCTACACCAAGACACATCATAATTAAAATGGCAAGGCTTAAAGATAAGGAGGGAATCCTAAAAGCCACAAGAGAAATGCAGGTAGTTACCTACAAGGGAGCACCAATTAGACTGTCATCTGATTTCTCAACAGAAACATTTCAGGCCAAACGGAGTGGTGTGTTTATTCAAGGTGATGAAAAGCAAGGACTTACAACCAAGGCTACTTTACCCACCAAGGCTACCATTTAAGATTGAAGGAGAAATAATGAGTTTCCAAGACAAGAAAAAGCTAATGGTTTGTTAACACCAAACCAGTACTGCAACAAATGTTAAAAGGGCTTGTTTAAAAAGACAAAGAAAAAGAGGGAAAAAATGAGGAAAATAGTCTAACAATAAAATGGTACTAAATACATATCTATCAATAATTACCTTAAGCCCCGGTTGGTGTGACTCAGTAGATTGAGCCCCTGCCTATGAATCAATGAGTCACCGGTTCGATTCCCAGTCAGGGTGTTACAGAAAATCAAAATGACCAGACACCGGAGGGGTTCAAGAGCACGATCCTTTATTCACGTGTGGTCCCAGAGGAGTCCAACTCCAAATTCTGGGCCCCGAACAAAGGGGTTACAAAGCTTATATACTCTATCTCTTCCAGGCTACGTGGCAGAAGCAAGATACAGAAGCGGAATGCAGAGGAATGCAGGGGTTAATTCAGATTTTTTTATTTGGTTAGTCAGCACTCTATGTTTTGACTGGCGCGGGCCAGACCATTAGCACCTTATCTCCTGGCTGGCTTGCTGGCTGGCCTTGCCGTTTGAACTGGGGGAGGGGGGACTCTGTGCTAAGGCCTACTGGGTTTAGGTCACTTCCCTATATCAAGGGCACATGCCTGTGTTGCATGAGAGGCAATCACATATTGATGTTTCTTTCCCTCTCTTTCTCCCTCCTTTCCCCTCTGTCTAAAAATAAATAAATAAAATCTTTAAAAAGCAAAAAAAAAAAAAAACCAATAATTATCTTAAATGTAAATGGCTTAAATGCTCCAACCAAAAGACATAGGGTAGCTGAATGGATAAGAAGACCCACATATATGCTGCCTCCAAGAGACCCATCTGAGATCAAAAGACATACACAGACTGAAAGTAAAGGAATGGAAAAAGATATATCATGCAAATGGAAAGGGAAAAAAAAAGCTGGGGTAGCAGTACTTACATCCAACCAAATAGACTTTAAAAACAAGGCTATAGTAAGAGACAAAGAACACTACACAATGACAAAGGCAACAATCCAACAAGAAGACATAACCCTAGTAAATATTTACACACCTAACATAGGAGCACTAAATATGTGAGGCAAATCTTGATGGACTTAAAGGGAGAGATCAACAGAAATACAGTCATAGTTGGGGATTTTAACACCCCATTGACTTTAATGGATAGATTTTCCAGACAGAAAATCAACAAGGAGACAGTGGCCTTAAACAACACACTGGATCAAATGGATTTAATTAGTACCTACAGAGCATTTCACCCCAAAGCAGTAGAATATGCATACTTCTCCAATGCACATGAAATGTTTTCTAGGATAGACCATATGTTAGGACACAAAACAAGTCTTGGTAAATTTAAGAAGACTGAAATCACATCAAACATCTTCTCTGACCACAATGAAACTAGAAATCAATCACAAGAAGAACACTGAAAAACATGCAAAGACAAGCAATCTAAATAACGTATTATTAAACAATGAATGGGTCAACAACGAGATTGGGGAAAAAGATCAAAAGGTACCTTGAAACAAATGAAAATGAGGACACAGGGAAAGCAATCCTAAAAGGGAAATTCATAGCATTACAGGCCTATCTCAAAAAACAAGAAAAAGCTCAAACAATCTAACTTTACACTTAAAGGAACTTGAAGAAGAACAACAACAAAAAGACCACCCCAAAGTCAGTAGAAGGGAGGAAATAATAAAGATCAGAACAGAAATAAATGAAATAAAGAGTCTAGAAAAAGGATACGAAAGATGAATGAATCCAAGAGCTAGTTCTTTGAAAAGATAAACAAGATTGACAAAATTTCAGCCACACTCATCAAGAAAAAAGGAGAAAGGACCCAAATAATTAAAATCAGAAATGAAAAAGGAGAAATAACAACTGACACCAAAGAAAAACAAAGCATTGTAAGAAAATATTATGGACAACTATATGCCTAAAACTGGACAACCTGGATGAAATGGATAAATTCCTAGAAACATATAATATTTCAAAACTAAATCAGGAAGAATCAGAGAATCTGAACAGACAGATTACACCTAGTGAAATTGAAACAGGAATAAAAAAAACTCCCAACAAC
The DNA here is from genome assembly GCA_004027735.1 of Carollia perspicillata. Classification (NCBI taxonomy): domain Eukaryota; kingdom Metazoa; phylum Chordata; class Mammalia; order Chiroptera; family Phyllostomidae; genus Carollia; species Carollia perspicillata. Next base: position 4,106 of record PVKM010016067.1, on the reverse strand, counting down.
AACAACAAAAGCCCTGGACCAGATAGATGGCTTCAGTGGTGAATTTTACCAAACATTCTGAGAAGATCTAACACCTCTCCTTTTCAAACTATTTCATAAAATTCAAGAGGAGGGAAGGTTCCCAAACTCATTTTATGAGGCCAGCATTAACCTAATTCCAAAGCCAGATAAAGACACTGTAACAAAGAAAATTACACGCCAGTATCCCTGATGAACATAGACGCTAAAGTCCTCAACAAAATATTAGCAAATCGAACACAGCAATGCCAGGAATGCAAGGTTACTACAACATTCACAAATCAATAAATGTGATTCACCACATAAACAAAATGAAGTATAAAAACCACATGATCACATCCGTAGATGCAGAAAAAGCATTTGATAAAATCCAGCACACATTTGTGATAAAAACTCTCAGCAAAGTGGAATTACAGGGAACATATCTAAATATAGTAAAGGCCAGCCCTGGTTGGTGTAGCTCAGTGGATTGAGCATGGGCCTGTGAAGCAAAGGGTCGCTGGGTCGATTCCCAGTCGGGGCACATGCCTGGGTTGCAGGCCAGGTCCCCAGTGGGGGACACGTGAGAGGCAACCACACATTGATGTTTCTCTCCCACTCTTTCTCCTTCCCTTTCCCTCTCTCTAAAAAATAAAGAAATAAAATATTTTTAAAAAAGAAATAAAAATCACTGCTTTAAAATAAATAAATAAATAAATTTAGTAAAGGCCATATATGACAAACCCACTGCCAGCATCATACTCAATGGGCAAAAATTACAAGTGTTCCCCTTAAGATCAGGAACAAGATAGGGATGTCAGCTTTTACCTCTCTTATACTACAACATAATATTAGAAGTCCTAGCCACAGCAAATCCGATAAGAAAAAGAACTAAAAGGCATCCAAACTGGAAAGTATTAAACTGTTTTTATTTGAGATGACATGATACTATACATAGAGAATGCCAAAGATTCCACCAAGAAACTACTAGAATTGATAAATGAATTCATCAAAGTAGCAGGATATGAAATTAATATCCAGAAATCAGTTGCATTTTTATATGCCAATAATGAAATAACAGAAAGGGAAATTAAGAAACCAATCCCATCCACAACTGCTTCAAAAAGAATAAAATACCTAGGAATAAACCTAACCAAGGATGTAAAAGACCTGTATTCAGAAAATTATAAGACACTGAAGAACGAAACTGAAGATACAAATAAGTGGAAGCACATACCATGTTCATGGATAGGAACAATTAACATCACTAAAATGTACATACTGCCCAAAGTAATCTATAGATTCAACACAATTCCTATCAAGTTTCCAATGATATATTTCACAGAACTAAAACAAATATTTCAAAAATTTATATGGAACCACAAAAGGTCCTGCATAGCAACAGCAGTCCTGAGAAAGGAACAAAGTTGGAGGGAGCACACTACCTAATATCAAACTATACTATGAGGACATTGTAATAAAAACAGCATGATACTGGCATAAAAACAGACATATAGATCAATGGAACAGAATAGAGAGCCCAGAAATAAATCCACACCTTTATAGTCAATTAATATTTGCAAGCACATACAATTGGCTAAAGATAGTTTATTCAATAAATGGTGTTGGGAAAATTGGACAGATATATGCAGGATAATGAAACTAGACCACCTTCTTACACCACACACAAGAACAAATTCAAAATGGATCAAATACTGAAATGTCAGACCCGAAACATAAAAACCATAGAAGAAGACACAGGCAACAAAATCTCAGACATTGCTTATAGCAATATTTTATTTGTTATATCACCCCAGGCAAGGAAATCAAAAGAAAAAATAAATAAGTGGGACTATATCAAACTAAAAAGCTTTTGCACAACAAAGAAAAACATCAACAAAATAAAAAGATAACCTGAAGAATGAGAGAACATACTCACTGATACATCTGATAAGGGGTTAATAACCAAAATTTGTAAAGAACTTACAAAACTGAACACCAAAAAATTAAACAACCCAATTTGAAAAAGGGCAAAGGACCTGAATAGACACTTCTCCAAAGAGGACATACAGATGGCCAATAGACATATTAAAAGATGCCCAATGTCAATAATCATCAGAGAAATGAAAATTAAAACCACAATGAGATACCATCTCATACCTGTCACAATGGCTATCACCAATAAATCAACAAACAAGTGCTGGCTAGGATGTGGAGAAAGGGGAAACACTGCTGGTGGGAATGCTGACTAGTGCAGCCACTGTGGAAAGCAGTATGGAGATACCTCAAAAAATTAAAAATGGTTTTGCCTTTAGACCCAGCTATTCTACTTCTGGGAATATATCCAAAGGAACCCAAAACACTAATGCAAAAGATCATAAGCACCCCTATGTTCATTACACTGCTATTTACGATCATCAAGATATGGAAGCAGCCCAAGTGTCCATCAGTAGATGGGGGGATAAAACAACTATGGGACATTTACACAATGGAATATTACTCAGCCATAAAAAAGAAGAAATTTTTATCACTTGCAACAGTATGGATGGACCTGGAGAGCATTACACTAAGTGAAATAAGCCAGTCAGAGAAAGACAAATACCATGTAATTTCACTCATACGTGAAATCTAAGGAACAAACTTGACTAACAAGGAAAATGGGGACAGACTCATAGATGGAGAGCAGGATGACAGCTCATGAAGGGAGATGTTAAGGTGGAGACATTGAGTAAAAAGGAAAAATGACTCATGGACAACAGTGTAGTGATTGCTAGGGCGAAGATGGTATAAGGGGACTAAATAGTAATGGGGAAAATTACAATAAAGGTTAAATTAAAAAAAAAAGAAAGTAAATCGAAATAGGCATTGGCAGCAGGCAGAGTTGGACTGAATCTTGGCCCTGACTTCTTACCAGCTCTAACCATTTTGAACAACTAACTAACATTTCTAAGCTTTTCTTTTTGTGTGCAAAATGAATATAACACTGACTCTTCTCCAGAAATACATAAGGTAAGTAAGTGAAAGAGCTCAGCACAATACATAACACATACTAATTGTGCAGTAACTATTAATTCCCTTCTTGTTTCACCTTGCAGGAAAATGGGCCCAGTGAAGAATTCTGTAGGGCGATCCAGACTATGAGTAATGGCATTCTCTATATCGGTCAGATGGGTGCTACATTACCCTTTTGTACCAGCCCCCAAACCACTGCTTCCCATTCATCCCCCACACCTCCCCCAATCACACACGACTTCTTTCCCATCACAACCCAGCTGTATTGTGCCAGTGCTGCCACCAGGTGACATGTATCAAGAACTGGTCCTCTCTTTCCCTTCGAGGAGCTCAAACGTATGCTGCCCATTTTTTCCTGTAATCATTTCCCCTTCTATTACAAGCAGCAGGCATTGTCTTTCACATGAAACCTCTAACTCTTTTCTGTATCTCCTTTCATACCCCAACAACCCCGCCAATACTCTCCATCTGTGCTCCATCTCGGTGCCAAAACCAACCTCAATAGAGGCTGATAAGCATTAGGGTAGCTCCAGGGGCTCTCCTAACTGCAGCACAGAACAGAAAAGCCATCTGTCCAAAAGTGAAATTGGAGTAAAAAGCATTGCTATCAACCTGGGAAGTCTTAAAGGTGCCCAGAAGTTCTCTTCACAATCACTCCAGAAACCTGTGCTTCTTTCTTAACCTTTAAGAAAAACTCTCAAATTCCAACACTCGTGATCAGTCACAAGCAATTTCTTTTTTCACTTTTTTATTGCTGCCCTTGGAGAGAAGAAACCCTCGTCCGGGCTCACACTGGAATCATGGAAGCCCACATAGGCGAAGGTAGCAATCTTTCCCCTTCTTCAAATTGCTTCTTGGCACCCCATTCTGGTACTCTCGTGGGAGTGGAGTGAAGAGAACCCTGCGGTTACTGGCTCATACCCATGTTGGGGTTCTCCCTCCTTTGTCTCTCTTTTCTCCCAGTTACTGCTTTTCCTGCTCCTCAGCTTAGCAGCATCAGACCTGGACCCCAGTTCCAACAGTACCACTTACTAGGTGTGTGACATAGGGTACACACCCCTCCTGGGCCTCGATATTCTTATCTTTAAAATGGGAAT
>PVKM010016066.1:0-27215 GCA_004027735.1 Carollia perspicillata | reverse complement strand
GGAAAAAAAAAAAAAACCCAAAACCAGCATTCGTGCTGCTCGTCACAAACCGAACCCAACAAGCAGAGACAGAGATTGAATCTTTACAGACGCTTTATTCAGATGGCTGGCAATCTCAGAAGACAGTGGCAGGTTCATACCCTAACAGACCATCTAAAATTCCATTCTAAAATGGCTCTTTTTATAAGGAACAAAGTGTAGGTAAGGGGTTTGGCATTCGGGGAAAGGTTAATTGGGTTTAAAAAACAGCATTCTTGCCCTGGGCGGTTGTCTTTGGCCGGGTCCGGGCAGTGGTGGCCGTCTCGCTCTGGAGCACAGCGGGTCAGATGCCATTGGAATTGCTTGCAATGCTCCTGAGGCACAGGGTAGAACTGCTGACCGTGTCCAGGAGTCAGGGTGGGTCACACCTTCAGTTCCTGAAACAATAGCTTTAACATATGCACCTGCTAGGCTTATTAACTATTTACCTTAAACTAAAATGTTCCAACTCTCGAGTCCTCTATCACCCTGACTTGAAATAGAACCCACAACCTTTCAGTTTACAGGACTGGGTCACACCGGCCAGGGTCCTGAGATTCCCTGTTTAAAAGAGAAGTGAAATTCAATTCATTGCTGGTCAGGAGGCCGGTCAAATGCCAAAGAACTGAATCTTGGCCACACCTAGTTACAAGCATTATTTTAACACAGGGAGCTTATTAATGAGGACCTCAGAGGCTGAAGGAAACATAGAAGTGGCGACTGAAGGAAGCCCGGGAGATGTTAGGGTTAACAAAGGGAAGAAGTGGGAGTCCCTGAGGTCCAAAGCTTGGAGGAAGAGCCTGAGGGGAGGTGGAACTCAGAGGAAGAGTACTGGACAGTTGGTGCCACTTGTTTCAGGGACACGATATAGGCTGGTTCTGAGAAGTGGGGAAAGCTGGAAACTCCACTCCAGCTCCGCTGCCAAGGTGAAGAGCTGTTGCCACGCAGGTTCTCCAGGTGCCTGACGCAGTTCCTACTCGCCTCCCGCCTGGCCGGCTTCCTCTAGCGCCCCCTACTGGTTCCAGTGACAGGAAGGTGCCAGGGACAAGAAGAAACGCAGTTTGCAGAAGCCCAGCTCCAGCAGCCTTAGGGGACGAATACGCGTTTCCAGTTCCGGGCTGTTACAGATAATACTGTTTTGAGCATTCCTGTACATATCTTGTGATGTACTTGTGCACTCATGTTTGGGATACACCCAAGAGTGTCCTTGCTGGATAAATAGGTTCATTTATTAACCAATCTGGTGAATGTGTGGTGCTCACTGTGATTCCAATTTGCATATCTCACATTACTATTGAACTTGACCAGCTTTGACCACCTGGATATCCTCTTAAACAAAGGTGCCTGATCAGGTTTCTAGGCCACTTACAATTTTCTTACTGTTCAATGAAGACTTTTAAATATATTCTTAATATAAGCCCCTTTTGATTTTATTTATTGCAACCCAGTTCTCCCAGCCTGTGAACTTGCCTTTTTCACTCCCTCAGTGGTGTCTTGTGATGAACAGATAGATGTTCCTAGTTTGATGTAGTGCAATTTATCAATCTTTTCCTTTAGGGTTAATGCTGTCTGTGTCTTCTTTAAGAATTATTCTCAGCCCTGGCTGGTGTAGCTCAGTGGATTGAGAGCAGGTCTGTAAAACAAACAACTGCGGTTCAATTCCCAGTCAGGGCACATGCCTGGGTTGCAGGCCAGGTCCCAGCAGGACATGCATGAGAGGCAACCATACATTGATATTTCTCTCCCTCTCTCCTTCCTTTCCCCTCTAAAGATAAATAAATAAAGTCTTAAAAAAAGGAATTATTCTCTTATTCCAGGGTCACAAAGATGTTCTCTTACATTCTTCTTTTTCTACTTTCTATCTCTTTGTTCAAATGTACTGAATTCTGACTGATTTCTTCAGGTCTGTTTCCTGACTCTCTAATTCTGTTTTTAACAGTTTCGAATCATCCGCTGGGTTCCTAATGAAAAAAAATATATTTATTTTTTATTTCTACAACTTGTATTTTTCCCTAATTCTACCTGGTTGAGTATGATAGCTCTTGTTCTTGCTCTGTCTTTTCAAATGACTCTTTATTTCTTTAAACATGTTTAACATATTTAATATATATTTTGCACCTGAAAATTATACCATCCGCAGGCATTGCGAGTGTGAGTCTACAGCCCAGTGTTTCTGCTGTAGTTTGCTTAAGGCACCATGTTTCCTTTTGATCTTTAGAATTGCTTGCTATAAATTTTAAAGTTTCTTAGAAGTTTATCCATGAGAGGCTTTCGAATCCTAGTTTTAAAGCATGTTCTTCCAGAAAAGAATTTTACTTACTTGTGCCTAGAAAATCAAGGCCCCTTAAAATTGTTGCCTTTGTCCGCCCTCCCCCTCCCCGCCCCAAATTTAAGGGCTTAGAAATTTCTGAGCAACTCCCCCACACTGCTACCCTGGGCCAAGCCCTCTCTGGGTAAGTATCCTTATCTCTCTTTTATACACTGAGGGTGTTGCCTTTTAGGGATCCCAGCTTTATCACAGGGCCTATCACCCAACATACTGTTTTGTATGGGCCTTAGGCTTTTTCTCTGCTCCCCAAATTTGGTATGTTAAAATTTGCCCTGGCCTTGGACACTAGGAGTCTGCAGGTGCTGCCCCCAGCAGCACTGGCCTCGGTGCTGGCTTACTGTTTTGGGTTTTATGCTTTTATGTTTCTTTTATGCTTTTTAAAAAAATCCCTTCTGTTATTCCTTTCCCTTATCTTTCTGCCAGTCCAACAATGCACTTAATAATATGTTTGTAATATTTTATCCATTATTTTGAATGTTCTGCATCAGGAGGCTTTCTCCACGCATCCAGTCCACCATATTGTCAGAAGTGAAGTGCAACAGTTTTTCGTAGAAGATACGTCCCTCACGCAGGAGTCCTATGAGGCAAGTAATTTCTTCAGCAGTCGGGCCCGTATGTTTTACAAACCCACGTTTTCTCTTCGTGTTTGTTTACAATGCTCTACTTCTTCGTGTTTGTTTACAATGCCTCTGGAGAAATTCCTTCTCCAACTTGTGTAGTTGCCATAACTGAGTACAAATTGAACGAAAGCTCTTTAAGAACAGTGATTATTTCACAAAATAACGAGACGATTACCCAAGACCACATTAAGTTGCGAGGAAATAAAGGCTGCAGGAGAACTGCTCCTCGACACCCTCCTATCAAGATCAGAGCCATCTTCTTTCGAGAGCTTGCAATTTCAAAAGAGCCAGGTGTTGTTTTCAATTAGTTGGTCTCCCTGATTGGGGGTGTACATTTAAGTGGACGACACTTTGCCGATGCTGGAGGGAGTATTTCGACACAGACACTTTGTCAACTGAGTCTTGACGGGCAACTTCTGAACAATTCCAGTTCCGACCTGTGCAAAGAGCATCCTTGCAATCTGTTAAAGCAAAAAATAAATAAATAAAAACCAATCAATCAATCAATCTCTCAACCTGCCAATCTCTTGTGTCTTTTTTAAGATAGAAATAACATTTTAATCCTCTTAAAAGGGCTGAGGGAGGACCAACATATAATGATCGACTTACGACTTTTACTGCTTCTCAGAGGTGCTGAGGGCTCAGGCTTCTCTTCCTGAGCACGAGACCAGCCCTTTTCTGTTCTCGGTCTTAAACAAGCAAGGCCTTGGTAACACACCCCGTCAAGCCGCTGCTGGTGTTTCTAACGGCTGGCCTCGTGGGAGGATTTGCAATATCCAGATCTCTTCCACAAAGTGGCACTGCCTTTCAAAGAGAGCCATTCAGTCTTCTCCCTCACCGCCCTGCCCCACCATAGCCCATACCCAACAGGCACCCCATGAAAAATCTGTTCACCTGTGGTCCCGTAGTTATCCAAATAGAGCCTACAAGTTCCTAAGTTCTTAGTAATACCGTATCCCCCCAGGTAGAGTTCCACCTCTCCAAGGCACTAGTAGCTATTTAATTTATAGTCATGTAGGAGGAGCCCACCTGTCCGGGTACGTATTTCTATGACAACCTGCCAAAGTGAAACAGGTGCGTCCTGGTCTGCCCTTACGGGCAGGGAAATAGTGGCGGCGGCAGGTTTTTGCCATAGGCACTTGGTGAGGCTGGTCCAAAGGGAGCCTCTGCTCCTTGGCCAGCTGGTGGAGTACCACAGCCGTATTTACGAGGTATGCTCACCCCACCTTGGCTGGAGAAGGGAGAGGAACTTCGCTCACTGACACGACCCACATCTGGCAGCCCTCCCAGGGCCAGTGGCTTCTGCAATGATGTGCAGTCTTCCCGGCAGGCTCGGCACATGCCCACACGTCAGCGGTTATAACTGAGCTTTGTTTCAAATTCTAGCTAATGCTGCTTTTCAGAGCATATCAGGTCTTGACAGTTGCATATTCTTCTGTCGTGGATGTATCAACTATGACTGGTTCCCTCCCTAAGCCCTAATCGGAGTTTGCGCCTTGAGAGGGTAACTGCACTTTCACCAAACGCCCGCGGGCCGGGGCCTCTGCCAGCCCTGGCGCTGTTCACTGTGGTTTCTGGGATGGGCAGCACGGAATCTATTTCCATCCAGTTTGGACCAGTCCCAGATGCTCTGACCCCCGCCCCCACCCCCGCCCCCCGAGGCCTTAATGTAACTTGTTATTTAGGCCAGCCTGATTTACTCAACCATTTTTCTCTGTCTGGGAGGATTGTTTCTATTCTGATGACTAGACCATAATTTTTTACAATTTATTTTTAGGTTAAAAATAAAAACCTCAGTCATCTTTGCCCCTTCATAATGTCTCAGCTTGTGCAACGGCACTGGTCCTCAGTTCCTGCTTCTGTCCACGCTCATGTCTCACCGATGCCTGGTGGTCAGCTCTTTCCTCTTTCGGGCACGTCTTGTCGGCTCACAGAACCCTGCCTCTCCTGCCCTAAGCGATTGAGGTGTTCCCTTTCCTTTGTTTTGCTGTTCAGCTGCTGATCCCTGGCTGTACTGGGGTGGGGGTGGGGTTTCTCCAAACTTGAGGCTCAGGAGGCAATACCCCCAGAGAGGGGAAGTGCCCATCCATATGTCCCCCCTGCCCCCAACCCGCACAGAGGTAGTGGTTTGGTACACTGGTTACACGGTAAGACTCAGGCACCTTGACCCTCAGGGGGGATGCGGGGCCGGACCCTGGACCCTCGGACCATCTACCCAGTGCTGCCAAGACTCTGTGCCCTCCTACCTGTGTCCTGTCGGAAGCGACTTCACTACAAAAGCTACAGCCAGGTAACACCCATGTTGTCCCATCGCCCCCCCCTCTTTCCAGACTACCACGGGGCCTTCTGGGGGCCCTGCCATCCCTCTTCTTTCTCCCCGCACCCAGCACCCCGTCTCTGATGGTATGTCTGAGCCTGGACCATCCTGCAGCAGCTGCCCTGGCTCCTGCCCGTGGGAGCGCCGGCTCGGTGGGCAGAAGGGTCTGAGTGCAGCGGGGCTCACAGTGTGCTGGCCCCTCCTCTGCTCCCCTCCTCGCGCCACCCCACTCTCCACTTCTTACTGAGGTCCGAGCAGGGTCTTCCCCCTTTTCTGTGTGTGCCGCTTCCCCAGCCCTGTTTCCTGCTCCTCAGTCTGCTCCCTTTGCTCTCTGTGTGCCCAGGACCTCGCTGTGGACACCACGGGGTTCCCGGAGAAGATGAGCAATGGGATGCTGAAGGGCTGCGGGGACAAGGAGGCCGTGGCCGTGCCCGAGGAAGGCCCAGTCTGCCAGGGCAGCAGCCCCGCCTTCACCCTCCAGGAGACCTCACTGTGACCTGGACTCAGGAACTGTCCCTAGCCTACCCTGTGGTACAGGGTGGGGCTAGTTGATGTGTTCTGCAGAGACTGGATGACCTAGCTTACACCAAAGGACCTGTGCTTAGGGGTCTGTGCTGTAGTAGAAGCCTCCAGGGCATGGGAGTTTTGAGGATAGGATGGACTTTGCCAGAAAAGAGGATAGTAGGGGATCCCCTGGGAAAATGATAATGGCTTCTGATTGAACTCCACCAAGCTCTTTGAAGTGGATGGAAACCACAGTGCAGGTTACAGCTGCCGTGGGGCCTGATCTGACAAGGTTGACCACCTCTACCATAAACTAGCTGTTGCTTCCCTCACAGTCTCACCTAAGTGCAGATTCTGTCTGCCACTAAGGGCCTCTGTGACCCTTATGTTCAGGTTGTGTGACACCCAGGCCCCCCTCATTCTTACCTGTCTACCTCCATTTTTGAGAGGGAGGTTTTGGTGTTCCTGGGAGGCCTTTTGGAATAGATATATTCATCTCCTTTGTGTTGAGTAGGGGAAGCTTTCCACCTCTAATGAGCACCTGGGGATGGGGCGGATGTTGACCTAAGAAACCAGGCATGACCAGGCACACTGTGGAACTTCCATCTTTACTTCTGAGCCACACCACTCCAGTTATCATTTTGTCATTTGTGCTCTTGTGAACGTTTGGAGTTTCTCCCCCACATATCTTTGTTCCTAGGGAATAAAAACTAACATCGGAACTAGAATCTGGACTCCTGTACTGTCTGCAGCTGCTCTTGTCCACCCCAGCCCCATGCCTGGAGAGGCCAAGAGCCCTCATTCCCCATACACAGATCTGCTAAGGAGAAACAAGACTATCTCTGGCTCTGTGGTGTTTAAAGTCATGTCCCTGGTGTGATTGTCGGGGGCAGCATTGTGCTCATCAGAGTGAAAGATGTGTACTCTCTCCACTTGCTGCTTCTCATCCCCTGTGGCTCGCTGTCCCCGTTGAGTCCCAGGAATGAGAAGCAGCAAGGGGAGAGAATGCATTTCTTCACCTGCTGCTCTGAGATTTTTACTTTCGAGGGTAGAAGAAGAATGCTGCTATTTGGCTTTACAAATAGAGTGTCAATCCCTGGCTGGTGTGGCTAGATGAACTGAGTGATGGCCTGCAAGCCAAGGGGTTGCTGGTTCAATCCCAGCTGGGGCACATGCCTGGGTTGTGGGCCAGGTCCCAGGTTGGGGACATGTGAGAAGCAGTTGATCCATGTATCACTTGCACATTGCTGTTCCTCTCCCTCTCTCCCTCCCTTCACCTCTCTCTAAAAGTAAATAAAATCTTCAATTACAGTTTACACTCAATATTATTTTTTTAAAAACTACTCAAGGTGGACTTACAATGTCTGTGAAGAACACTGCTCACCCCCACCCATGCCTGGTCTCTACCGCCACGAGGTCCCATCCAGCTGGCCAGAAGCAAGTCTGCACAGGCTCCCTAATCTTATGATTAAGGGTATCTATGGAAAAGTTCTGCAGCAAAACTTGACAAACTATAATCAAAGTTAAAAAATGAATTCTTTTAACTATAATCAAAGTTTTATTTCTGAAGTTATAAGAGTACATTTATTTAGAAAGTTACAGGGATAGTAGAAGTGAGCCAGCTGGGCTGCGCAGGCTCAGGAAGCAAGTTGCAAAAGCAAAAGAAGGGCCTTGGATGCTTAGGAGAGAGAAAGGCAAAGGTAATACGCCTGGGGTGTAGGGGAAAGGGGGAGGGAAAGTTGAGGGCATGCCCCAGAGAGGGAGAGTGCTGGAAGCTTTTTAAAATATATTTTACTGATTTCTTTTTTTTTTTTAGAGGGAGGGGGAAAGAAACATTCGTTTGTCCCACTTATGTGCATTCATTGGTTGCCAGGGATTAAACCACAGCTGTGGTGTGGTGGGGAGATGCTCTAATGCCAAGCCAAGCTGCCTGGCCAGGGCTTCCTCTTTTTTTTTGTTTGTTTGTTTGTTAAAGGAAGTGTTGGAAAGTTCTCTCTTAGAGATCATGAACAAGATGAAGATACCTGCTGTTACGATTTCATTTCTCGATTGTACTTCACATACTTGGTATTCTAGTCAGCACAGTCACACAGAAGCTCAAGACAGAAAGAATGATGAATTTGACCATATTAAGGTGTAAAACTTCTCTTCAGTGAAAGACACCATTAAAAGTGAAAAGGACAACATAAAGTGGAGAGAAATCGGTGTCACATGCAACTGGCTTAAAGAACATGTTATAAAGAACCTCTCGTGTCCTGTCCAGGCAGCTCAGTTGGTTAGAGCAGTGTCCCAGCACACCCAGGTTGCGGGTACCGTCCCCCGTCAAGGACCAACCAAAGAATTTGTAAATCAGTGGAACAACAAATCGATGTCTCCCTACCTTCCTCTCTCTAAAATCAATAAAAATGTAAAGACTGCCTCACAATGTGAAGACAAACTATCGTGTTAAAAGTGAGAAGATTTGAACTGACATTTTACAAGAATAAAGGCAAATGGCCTATAAATGTGAAAAAAAAAATCATTCCTGTTAGTAATGAAGGATATGCCAGGTAAAACAGAAAAGAGATACAATTATATACTAGGTTGGCCAAAAATGACTCCCTGTACAGTTGGGAGCCATCGACTTGATTCTTGCTAAAGCTTTACTCACTGCCTTTGTACCACTGCTGCAGCGTCCGCAGTGTCCGCAGGGCGAAAGGAGCACGTGACATCCTCGTGTCAGAAAGAATGGTTTTAACTTCAGTGATAAGTTCCTTGATAAGGTCCCAGGGAACCCCAGAGGGTTCATTGACCACTCTAAAAATGGTTGCCCTAGATCCGGAGATGTACAAAATCTTTCACAGCAACATAATTACCCCAAACTGGAGACAACCCGAAAGTCCCTAAAAACTAGTGCTACTATATTCTTACAGGAATGCTGTGCAGCAATGACAAAGAATTAAACAGCCACTCATGTCAACCAGCTGAAGTGTTTTCTTTTCATTCTTTTATTGATTGATTGATTTTAGAGAAACACTGATATGTTGTTCCCCTTATTTACACATTCATTGGTTGATTTCTTGGATGTGCCCTGACCGGGATCAAACCTTCATCCTTGGCCTGTAGGGATGAAGTTCTAACCACCTGAGCTACCAGCCAGGATGGCAAACTGAAGCGTCGATAATGGGAGTCATAGAATAAAACACTGTGATCCCATTTGGTAAAGCTCAGAACAAAAAAAGGATGCTCTGCTGTTTATGGACCCATATGAAGGTGCTAAAACTATAAAGAAAAGCCAAGGGAGTGGTTACTTAGAGCGGAGAGGGTGGGTGATGTGACTAGGGAGGGGCTTTGTAGGTATTAGTTGTTCACTGGGTGGGAATATCGTCAAGGTTCACTTTAAGCATTATAAACATGTTTTATGAGCTCCATGTATATTTTGCAATAAAAATTTTAATCTCCTGATATGTGATAGTCACTGACATAGCTCTCATTTCCAGTACATGAAGGAGAAAGGCAAGGTGCAGAATCATATAATATGCCACCTTTTGTAGTAAAATGACGAGGAGGGCAGCACACTAATGTTGCTTGTGGGCACTGACTGTCTCTGGAAGGGCACGGGAGAAACGAGTGCAAGTATCTTTGTTTTTTCTCTTCTTCCTCCCCCTTCTCCTCCTCTTTTTTGGGTTTGGATTTTTCTGTGAAATTGCTGGTTGGAGCCTTTGTCAATTGAAATAATTGTCAGAGTTCTACATATATTCTGGACATTAATTTGATACAGCAATTTTCTCCCACTCTTTCCCTTTTCTTTTAACTTTAATATTTCTTTTGAAAGAAGTTTAAATTTTATGACAACAAATCTTCAGGGGTTTTTTTTTTTTTAAATGGCTCTGGGTTTTGTATCTTATCTAGGAAAGTATTCTCCACCTCAGTATTATTAAAAATATAGTTTAAAGGCTTTGAAAATATTTTAACTTTTTCCCTAATTGTTTAACTATTTGTGCCATCCGTGTTTGAGATGATGAAGCAGGAGGTTCGATCTAGTATTTTCCTCTCAACAGTTAACCAGTCATCTCACGTGGTTCATTGAAAAAGCCACCGTCCCCTTACAGATTTTAAATGTCCCTCTATTGTAAGCTTCATTTGCACACGTACTTGGATCTGTTCTGCACTTTATTCTATTCCAATGATTTACTTGTCTACTTTTATCTCTTTACCTTCATATTACTAAATCTAATCTATTTGTATTATGTGTATATATGTTCATATTTACATTTTCACATATAGGGAGAATCCCCACTCAATAACTTTATTCAGCTTTTTTTGGCTGCTATTGAACATTTTCCAGAAGAGAATCAAAATTCTTAAATTCCAATTTAAAAATCCTGTTAAGATTTGGTTGGGATTACGTTAAATGTATAGATTAATTTGACTGTCCTGGATGGCACCAGCATAGAAACAGAAACTGCTTTTCCTGGATGATGGAAATACCAGATCTGAGTGGCTTCCCAGGCAGAGTCTCCTGTGTGAGTTTCATTTGATTCTGACAGGCAATTCCAAGGAGGTATGGCTCTGTCTGAACTGCCTACCTGGGGTCCTCAACACCCAAAGTCGGACGGCGTTTACAGCAGGCTTGTCTCTTGGTCTTTGGATGGGCGCTACAACTAAAAAAGTGGCAAGCACACTCAGATGCAAAGGTCCACTTAACTTGCAATGTTTCCATGCAAAACGCAGGAGTAATCCTAGTCAACCTCTGCTTAACCACCTCAGCAGACCGAGAGATGCTCTGCATTTACTCTGCAAAACATACTGACCCAAACCCACTAAAATCCCAGAACTAATAGGCCACTCTCTAAAGCAGCCATACACACGTGGCTCCCACTGGCTGAGCTGCACACTTGCCAAGAATCAGTTGCATTTTTTTCCTCCAACCTGAATTTACCAGTTGTGTCTTTCATTGTAATGACTTGCAGTCACCTTGCTGTGAAGTGGCAGTAATGTCCATGTTCCCCCCTGGGCCTGTGTTCCTGGCCAGGTGCTCCCCAGATCTCCAGCGACACTGGACATGGGGTTCTACTTTCTAACTTTATGGTTTTGTGTATCTTGAATATTTCGTATAAATGGAATCGTATGGTATGTGGTCGTTTGTGAGTGGCTTCTCTCACTTAATGTTTTCAAGGTCTGTCCATGTTGTAGCATGTGTCAGTACTTATTCCTTTTTATCGCTGACTGATATTCTATTGTGTAAATATACACTATATTCTTTATCCGTTCAACAGTTGATGAACATTTGGGTTGTTTTCACTTCTTGGCTATTAGGAATAATGTTGCAACGAACATTCATGTGTAAGTTTTTATGTGGATATGCTTCCAATTCTCTTGGTTATACACGTAGGACTGGAATTGCTGGGTCATGTGATAACTCTAAGCTTAATTTCTTCTGCGTCAGGAACTCACTTTGAAACCCCTACTGTCCCAAAGCCATAAGGCCCTGCTCCCCGCTTGCCGGTGGAATGGATGTCCTGCCCCACAGCCCATTTCCTCCCGGGGTCCCTTTCTGATTTAGAGACGGGCATGGTTGGTGGAGCTGCAAAGGAGGTTGGATAGTGAGGTTTTTTTTTTCTATAAACATGAGTGTTCCAAAGGAGCTGGCCAGCCAGAAAACATGACAAATGTCCAGTGCAGTATCTATGTTATGGCACAATCATGCATTAGAACACTCTGCAGACCTTGGACAGAATAAGATAGTTTAAAAAATAAAGATGTTCCCCTGCCTGGTGGGGCTCAGTTGGTTGGTTGTTTTCCTGCAAAGTCAAAGGTCGCTGGTCGGGGTGTATAGAGAGACAGCCAATGGATGTTTCTCAACCTCTGTTTGTCCCTCTCCTCCCCTCTCTCTAAAAATAAATAACTTAAATAATTTTTAAAAAAGCAATGGCCCTGCCTGGTGTGGCTCAGTGGACTGAGCACCGGTCTGCAAACTGAAAGGTCACCGGTTCAGTTCTCAGTCAGGGCACAGGTCTGGGCTGTGGGCCAGGTCCCTAGTTGGGGGCGTGTGAGAGGCAACCGACTGATGTTTCTCTCACACATCAATGTTTCTCTCCCTTTCTCCCTCCTCTCCCCACTCTCTGACAATAAATAAATAAAGTCTTAAAAAATAATGATGTCAGAGGATCTCCAAGATATGATGTATGTGTATTCCATTCTGCCATTTATATTTTAAAAGGAGCTGTACATATTCATGTATTTGTCCATGTACACAGAAGGCTGGAAGGCTACACAAGTAACTAATAACAATGGTTACTTCTAGGGAAGGAAAAAAGAGACTAGGAGGGAATGGGGACTTACTGGTCCTGAATTCTGTATATGCGAATGCATATATAATTTATTCAAATCATTTAAACATAAAAATGTTTGCCATACATACGAATTGTGGCTATTAAATACTAGGTAAATTCTGTTCATTTTAGAATGTTTGGAAATAACACCAACAAACTGGGTATTATTTACATTGTGATGAAAAGTGACAGTACAAATGCCATTAATGTTAATGATGCCTCAGGATCACCCACCTCGACTTCTGGGTTTCAGGTTGCCCTTCTCACGCCCACAATCGAGAAGCAGCACCATCTGTTCCATAAACTCGGCCTGCCTGACTAGCACTTCCCCGTGCAGCCAGTAACACTGGGGACACAGAGAACTCAGGAAAAAGAACTGTTCCATCTGAGCGAGGACGCGAGAAACAGTCTCTCTCCCACCCGGCTGCCCCACAATCTGTGGGAGCGTTTCTGAGATTCCTCTGTGAGAAGCTGAGAAAGACACATGTGATACTACCAGGCCAGTGACGTTACAATAAAATCATTTTATCTGGGTAGGATCAGGTTCTGTAGCTGAGACAGCTGAGACTGGGTCTATTAAAACCCGCTGAGTGAGATTCTAAGTACTTTCGGCTGAATCATGGACGGTGCTTCCAGCCGCATACACGGAATACCCACCGAAAAGAGGCTCAAGCCGTGCGGACGTGGACAACGAGAAGTCCGGAGAACAGAACTCCAGAGCCGCCTGCCTCGGGAGCTGAACAGTGTCAGAGCTCTGGGTCAGGCTCTCGTGGTGACGCAAGGACTTCCGCGGGTCCCAGCACCACATCTCCCACGAGATTATTTCAGGCAGGAAGTATGAAGGAGTCCCACATTGGGACTCGGCGTTTTCAATCAGGGAGAAAAACCTTCCGCAGAAGCCTGCCCAAGATTTCTGCTCAGATGACACTGGGCAGAACCACGTTCTACGCCCACCCACAAACCAGTCACTGGCAAGGGGCAAACAGAGCACCACCACGTCTGGCTTAACCAATCACGGTTCATTTTCAGAACCTGGGGATTAAGGTTGCCTGTTCCTTGTTTCTCTAAAATTCGTTTACAACTGGTTTCCTATGTTTTCATTTGCTAAATCTGGCTACCCTACCGGGGGACATCCCCATCTTTCCTAAGTCCATTGCCAGCCAATACTTAACAAAATCGAAGTTCCATTGGCAAGAAGAGGAAGGTAGGGCCTAAAAGTAGCGATCAACATCCTGCCTCACTGTTACACAAGATTTCCTATGGCTTCCATCAGGAAAGTCCTGGTTTATCTCTCTGCCCCTCCCAGTTGGACAGACAGCCACACACCTGAGGTGTGATGGTGAAGACTGGAGTAGGTGGATTTGGCCATGTTGGGTGCCTGGCTGCCAGGGCTGTTTTAACTCTGACAAAGTGGACATTGTTGCCATTGATGGATCCTTCACTGACCTTAACTACGTGTTCCGGTATGAGTCTACCCATGGCCAGGTCAATGGCACAGTCAAGGCTGAGAATGGGAAGCTCATTGTCAATAGAGAGCCCATCTCCATCTTCTAGGACTGAGATCCCACTAACATCGAATGGGGTGATGCTGCTGCTGAATATGCTGTGCAGCCCACTGGTGGAGCCCACTGGTGTCTTCCCCACCATGGAGGAGGCTGGGGCTCACTTGAAGAGGCACCTCATCTCTGCCCCTCCTGCGGATGCCCCCATGTTTGTGATGGGTATAAACCACAAAAAATGTGACAACCTCCTCAAGATTATCAGCAATGTCTCTTGCACCACCAACTGCCCACCTCCCCTGGCCAAGGTCATCAGTGGCAACTTTGGCACCATGGAGGGATGCATGACCACAGTCTGTGCCATCGCTGCCACACAGAAGACCGTGACGACCCATCTGAGACGCTGTGGCATGAGGGCGGGGGGCTGCCCAGAACATCGTCCCTGCCTCTGGTCCTGACAATGCTGTGGGCAAGGCCATCCCTGAGCTGAAGGGGAAGCTCGCTGTCATGGCCTTCTGTGTCCCCACCTACAATGTGTTCGTCATGAACTTAAACTGCCATTTGGAGAAAGCTGTCAAATATGAAGGCATCAAGAGGTTGGTGAAGCAGGCATCAGAGGGCTCCCTCAAGGGCATCCTGGACTACACTGAGGACCAGGTTGTCTCCTGTGACATGAACCCACTTTTCCACCTTCGATGCTGTGGCTGGCATTGCCCTCAGTGACTGCTCTGTCAAGCTCATTTCCTGCGATGACAATGATTTTTTTCTACAGCAGAGGATGGTGGACTTTATGGTTCAAATCACTTACAAGAAGTAACAGCCCAGCCTCAATGAGAGGCCCAGACCAAGAGAGACGCCCTCGGCTGCTAGGGAGTCCTGGCTGCAACTTGACCTCTGACACTCTGAGAATCTTCTGTCCTTGACAGTTTTCACCCTGAACCCCTGAGGAAGGGGAGGGGCTTAGGGAGTCCTATCTTATCATGTGCCATCAATAAAGTACACTGTACCGCCAAAAAAAGAAAACCCTGCTTCGCATGACCCAGAAGATCATAGTTTTGTAATATTATAAAATAAAACCTAGGCCCTGGCCAGGTCGCTTAGTTGGTTAGAGCATCATCCTGATATCCTGATATGCCAAGGTTCAATCTCTAGTCAGGGCACATACAAGAAACAATCAATGAATGCATAAATGAGTAGAATGACAAATGTTCCACTCTCTCTCTTGTCCATAAAATTTTCTAATCTAAAAATATAATAAAATAAAACCTAAATTGCCAGGGTCAGCTGGCAAAGACAGTGACAGATTTGTTAAAAATAAGATGTGTGTAGGGCATGTTACAACCTGCAATTTACATTGGCGGGACCCGAAGTTTTAAAAGCCACCACCCAGTGTTCTTTAGCTCTCTGCCGGGGCAGCGAAAAAGAGGGAACCACCAGCCCCGCTGTTTCCTGGGCCCCTGGAGTTTCCTGGGGGTGGAAGACTGGAGTATTGCTGCCTTTTCAGAGACCCCTCGGGACTGAGGATCCGGGCACCGCAGAAATACGGACAGAGCACAGGCGTGATTCCTGCCAGAGTCAGTGCCGTTTCAACACTACTTTTACCTGTTTATGTCAGGGGATGGTTATGGTGTAAGTAATGAGAAGGCACTTCGGCGGCCTGATCATTGGCGTGACTACGGGATGCTGCTCACATACACGCACAGACCCGCAGCTCCCTCACCCAGGCACCAGCTCGCCGCTGTCAGTGGGCTGCCCAGTTCCCAGAATCCTGCGTGAAACCACTGTTTGGTCAGACCCCCTTGGACGCTGGCCCACAGCCCAGGCAGCCGACAAGAATTCTGGCTGCCAGACCCGAAACTGTGTGACAGCTCTCTTGAGTGTGTCTACCCCGGGAGACAAAAATCCGAGGGCTTGCGTGGAGAGACTTACTGGGACCGTGTCGGGCAAACGCCTATGCGTTCTGAGATTGGCCAGAGGTAAATAAATAAGTAAATAAGAAGTATATATACGTATGAAGTGTATGTATGAGAAAATAGTATCCATTTCCTAACTATATGTTTCCGACTTGTGTAAGTAGGCTGAATGCACATTCGTCTGTTCCCTCCCAAATCCTCACTCTGTAACAGTCAAGAATTAAAAAGACCATAAAGCCCTGGCTAGTGTGGCTCAGTGGATTGAGTGCCAGCCTGGGAACCAAAAGGTCGCCAGTTTGATTCCCAGTCAGGGCGAGTGCCTGGGTTGTGGGTCAGGTCCCCAGCTGGGGGCATGGGAGGGGCCACTGGTCGATTTATCCAGCACATTGATGTTTCTCTCTCTCTCTCCCTCCCTCCCCTCTCTCTAAAGAGTAAATAAATAAAATCTTTAAAAACACAATCAACTCGTAGGGTTAAAGAGAAGGGAGAAATAATGACAGGGGTCAAGAGACGTCCTCACAGTTTTGGAAAATGAAGGCAGATGAAGGAGCCATAACTACTCACGTGCGAATGTAGAGGCTGAACCCTAAGGGGCTCGTGGGAGGGGTGCTGCAGGCAGAGGGGGAGGGAGGGCACAGCAACAAAGAGAAAGTCCCCTGTCCCCGCAGAAAGGGGCAGGAGCTGAAGACGCAGCCTATCCCTGGCAGCCATCCATCGGTTCTTCGTCCCTATATTTTTGCCTTTTCCATGAACTTCCATAAAGGAGATCATGCAATGTGTGGTCTTTTGAATCTGGCTTCTTTCATTAGCACAATGCACGTCAGAGTCATCTGTGTCGTGGTCGCCGGATCAATACTTTCTTCCTTTAATTGCTGACCAGTGATCCACGCTATAGATGCGGCACAACGTGTTGGATTGTTCCCAGGTGTGGGAGGATACGAACAGTGATGCTGTATTCAGTATGGGCAGTGGTTTTGCAGCTTTTCTGTGAACGCGGGTCTTCATGTCACTTGGGTAAATACCTAGGAATGAGGTTCTTGGGTCCTGGGCTATGTATATGCTTACGTTTGTGAGAAACCTCCACACGGTCTCCCAACGGGCCTTCCTGTTTTGCGTCGTATCAACAATATGCGAGAGCGCTGGTTCCTCCACATTCCTGGCAGCACTTAGTACTGTCACTTTTGTTTTACTTACTTTTTAAAAATTTTAGCTATTCTAGCCGATATGGGGTGGTGTCATACTGTGCTTCTTTTTTTTCTAAGTATACAATTCAGTGGTTTTTAGTATTTCACCAAGTTCAACCATCACCACTATGTGATCCCAGAACATTTCCATCGCTCCCTGCTATGGACCGAATGGCTCCCAAAACTCCTATGTTGAAGCCTCCTAACCCCGCACCGTGAAGGTATTTGGAGACGGGGCCTTTGGGAGGCGATTAGAGAGAGACGAGATAAATTAGGAGGAAAGGGCCCTCGGATGAGATTGGTGCCCTTAAAGAAGAGGGAGAAAGCTGGCTCGCTCTCTCCTGCTCACACACCAAGGAAAAGGCCTGTGAACGCACAGCAAGATGGCGCCTGTCTGCAAGCCCAGGGAAGAGACCTCAGAGTGAAACCTACCTTGCCAGCACCTTGATCGTGGATTTTCCAGCCTCTGGAAGCGTGA
Source organism: Carollia perspicillata (assembly GCA_004027735.1). Classification (NCBI taxonomy): domain Eukaryota; kingdom Metazoa; phylum Chordata; class Mammalia; order Chiroptera; family Phyllostomidae; genus Carollia; species Carollia perspicillata. The sequence goes on along the minus strand of PVKM010016066.1, from coordinate 10,039 downwards.
GAAATAAATTTCTGTTGTTTAAGTCATCCAGTCTACTATATTTTTTATGGTGGCTGCAGCTGACTCAGATACCTCACCAGAGAAACTCCCCACCTCCAATCCCCTCAGCCCCCCATCCTCTGACTATAACTAATCTACTTTTTGTCTCTACATGGATTTGCCTATTCTGGACAACCCTACACATCAAATCACATCACACAATATGCAGCCTTTGTGTCTGGCTACGTTTACTCAGCCTAACGTTTTTGAGGTTCACCCAGGTCATGGCATGCATCAGCAGTCCATTCCTTTTTATGGCTGATAAATGATATTCCATTGTGTGGATATATCATCTTTTGTTTATCCATTCATCACTTGGATATTTAGGTTGCTTCCACTTTCGGCTAGTATGAATAAGGCTAATAATTACTGGTGTACAAGTTTTTGCGTGAACATAGTTCTCTTGGGTCTACCCGAGGAGCAGAATTGCTAGATCATACGGTAACTCTAAGTTCAACCTTTTGAGGAGACCGCGAACTGTTTTCCACGGCATCTGTGACCCGTCACACTCCCGTTAATGGTGTACTGAAGTGCCAGTTTCTCCACGTCCTCACTAGCACTTACAAGTGTCTGTATTTTGATTACAGTCATCTCAGTGTGTGTGCAGAGGTACATTGCTGTGGATTCAATTTGCCATTTCCTGACTATTAATGCTGTTGAGCACTTTTTAACGTACTTATTTGCCATCCATGTGGCTTCTTTGGTGAAGTGTCATTTCAAATCTTTGCCCATTTGTTATATTGGTTTGTTTTCTTTTCATTGAGTTTTCAGAGTTCTTTATGTATCTTGGATGCAAATCCTTTGTCTGATATGTGCTTTGTCAATATTTTCTTCCCATTTGTTAATTGTCTTGTTATTCTCCTAAGAGTACCCTTAACAGAGTAAAAGTCTTACATTGTGGCGAAATCCAATTGGTCAGTTTTTCCTTTTATAGACCATGCTTCTGGTGTTGAGGCACGTTAGGAAGAAGCTAGGAAAATGCGCTGGCAAGTGGAATGGGGAGACTGAGGCAAAAAGCTGAACAAACTGACCAAGCAACTTACAGCCAAATAATAAACCCAAGGCCTTATCTTCCCTAACCAAGGACATTTAGGAGCAAATAGGCTACACATTCCAGACGATGTTGGGGCAGACTCACCTCAGTCTGGTCCCTCTTCAGTGACATTCTTTGAAGGTGAAACTCACCAGAAAATGACCTCACTCCCTCTAGATGCTCATTTTGGTGCATCAACATACCACCTGGAAAGCTAATTAATATGCTGCTGAGACCACCCCTAGCTTTCCGGCCTGTGGGAGACAGATAAAAGCCCCCCAAACAAAGGATACTAGCGTGCCCTTCTGTAGGGCATGCACTTAAAAAGAAAAAACAAACTCTGGGGACTCCCATGTGACTTGCAACCAGTGGAACAGCAGACAGCAGACCCCTGACCTTGTCTCCAATGCCCCTTTTCTCTGACTTTCCAGGGAGCCAATAGCAGCCCGGCCTTGGCTCACTTTCTTCCTATCACATTTCCAGGGAGCCAAAGAAGCCCTGCCTAGCTCTCCGCTCCTGCTTCCTCTATCCTAAGCCCTTCGTTGCTTCACTGTCCCAGCTTTGACATCCTCTCAAAATCACCTGGACGCATGTTGAGACATCTTCCCTGCCCGAGGTCAGGAGTCCACATTACCTGCCGGCCCCGGGCAGACCCGCTCCGACCTGGCCCCTGTCTGGTAACAAAGTCAGTTCTTAGAACTTTTTGCCTAACTCCAGGTTACGAAGATCTTCTCCTGGGTTTCCTTTAAAAGTTTCCATAGTTTTAGATGTTACATTTAAATTTATATCCATTTTTAGTTAATTTGGTATAAGGTGGAAATTATAGGTTGAGCTTAATTTTTTGTTTTGTTTTCTTTCTTTCTTTTTTGGAGGTTCATTTTTTTGCAAGTGGATATCTTGTAAAAATATCCACCACCATTCGTTGAAAAGACCATCATTTCTCCATTGAACTGTCTTTGCACTTTGGTCGAAATCACTTTTGTTGGTTAATTTCTGGACTCTCTGTTTTGTTCCATTGACCTATATGTCTGTCCGTTAACCTACTGCCTCATTGATTCTGGTTTTGATATTGAAGTAATTGCATTGAGCTGAATGTTTGTTTCCCCCCAGATTCGTATGTTAAAATTCTAACCTCCAGTGAGATGGTTTCAGGAGGGAGGGCCTTTGGGAGGTGATTAGGTCACGAGGGTGAAGCCTCGTGAATTTGATTGGTGCTGTTGTACAAGGGACCCCAGGCAGCTCTCTTGCACTGTTTCCACCACGTGAGGATGATACTACCAGAAGACGGCAGTCAGCAACCCCGAAGAGGGCCTTCACCGGAACCCAGTCGTGCCGGCATCCTGCTCTCGGACCACCAGCTTCCAGAGCTGTGGGAACACACTTCTGTTGCTCCTAATCTGTAGTGCTTTCATTAGAGCAGCCCGACTTAACTAAGACAGAAACACTGGTCTCCTAAACGGCTTGGTATGTGTTCTCTTCCTTGTCCATCGGCCTTTTCGTCACATGAAATGTCCCTCTTTGTCTCAGGTATTTCTCAGTGTTCTGAAGTCTGCTTTGTCTGACATTAATAAAGCTGCTCTAGCTTTCTTTTTCCCCCAGTTTTTTTTTTAATTGTAGTAAACTACACATAACATAAAACTTACCGTCTTTTTTTTCTTTTCTTTTTTAATTTTAATTTTATTTATTTACCTTTAGAGGGGAAGGGAAGGAGAGAGGGAGAGAAATATCAATGTATGGTTGCCTCTTGTGCGCCTCCTGTTGGGAACTGGCCTGCAACCCAGGCATGTACTCTGACTGGGAATCGAACCACGGTCCTTTAGTTCGCAGGCCCAAGCTCCATCCACGGAACTACACCAGCCGGGGCTAAAACTTACTGTCTTAACCATTTTTACGAGTATAGTGTAGTGGTATTAAATACACTCATACTGCGGGGGGGAGGGGGAAATACAGACAACTGTAATTGAACAACAATAAAATAATTTAAAAATATACATATACTCATACTGGTGTATGACCGACACCATTACCGGAAAGGACAAAGCTGGCGCCATTCGCCAAGTAGGCCTACAACCTTGTTAAACATGATGCCATTCTGTTCCTCTGAGCTTCTGCCTCCAGGACTGGAAGTTACTGGAAAGCAAGAACAGAACGTGGCTAGCTGGCCCCCACCGCCACAGCCACAGGCAGAAGATAACATTGGAGCAAACAAACTGCAGGTTATGCAAAACCACCCGAAACCTCCTGTGTTGCCAGGCCCTCAGCAGCCCTGGGGCCACACAACAGCAGCCCCCACCCTTCTATAATCCAATTTTAATCCATTTAAAAACCCAAACTGCCTACATTTCACTGCTGGTGTATCTCTTCACATCATGCCCTCTCCTCCCTTGGAGAGTGAAGAAGAATTTACTCTGCACTTTCTTCTCTTTGTGAGTTCTTTCACAGCCCACGTCACCGCACCCTAACACCACCCATTTCCAGCTCTCCATCTTGCAAAAACTCAACTCTCTACCCATTAATCAGTAACTCCTCACTTCCCACTCTACCCGGCAGCTTCTGGCAACCACCATCCCATTTTCTGTGTCTAGATTTTGACCCTCTAAGTGCCTCACATAGGTGGAATCGTACAGTATTTGTCCTTTTGTGACCTCATTTCACCAAGCTGAACGTCTTCCAGGTTCATCCATGCTGTAACATGTCGCAGAATTCCCCTCCTTTTTAAAGGTGAATAATATTCCACTGCATGTATATGCCCTGTTTTGCTTATCCATTCATCACAATGGGTTTACTTCCACATTTTAGCCTTTCAAATCAGCTGGCTGATCGTGTGGCTTCTCTTGCCCAGCCAGAGCACATTTTGAATGGTGGATAAGGCGCTGCAAATGTTTAGTGACAGCATTTCACTTTAATCTCCATCCCTGCCCTGCCTCTCAGGTAATACACAACCACGGTGTTCACGCATTTCATGTGAAATATACTCACCGTCATTCCCCGTGGCCAGGCGGATTCCCATCAAGTGAGTGTTTGGGAAATGTGTTGTAACACCCTACATGGAGGCTGCCAAGCAGCCGTTGCACCACGTTCTTCTTTCTGGCCCTTTGGATACACTTTAGTCGCCCTTTTGATATAAAAAAGTTCTCTGCCAATTAGTTTTCTCTAGAACAGACAGTCTTTCCAAGATACAGAAACACACACAATATTTTTGCAATTGTACACATAGGACTCAGCAGTCATAGGGTAAATTTCAAAAGTTTTTGGATATTGTTTTAAAAAAACAGTATCCTGTTTTGTGTCATATATAGCAATTTGCCTTTTATCATATATATTGCTGCTCTGTTGCATAACTGCCTTTGCTTGGTTTAGCTTCCCACACTGAGCATCTGTCAAGCACAGGATCTTTCGTTTATTTATTTTTACAGATTTTTAATTAGTTATTTTTAGAGAGAAAGAGAGAGAAATACAGATGTGAGAGAGAAACATCCATTGGTTGTCTCTTGCACACCCCCAACCAGGGACCTGGCTTGCAACCCAGGCTTGTGCTGACTGGGAATCAAACTGGTGACCTTTCAGTTTGTGGGACAATGCCCAACCTACTGAGCTGCACCAGCCAGGGCAAGTACAGGATCTTTTAAGCTGTCAGAGTTGGCCTTTGGTGTCAAATCCAGTCAGGGCACATACTTATGTTGCAAGTGCATATGGGAGGCAACCGATTGATGCCTCTCTCTCACATCAATATTTTTCTCTCCCTTCCTCTCTCTCTCTCTCTCTCTCTCTCTCTAAAAGTGGTGAAGAGACCTTGGCCTGTATCTCAGTTGGCTGGAGCATCATCCTGATATGCCGAGGTTGCGGGTTTGATACCTGGTTAGGGCACATACAAGAATGAACCAATGAATGCATTAAAACGTGGAACAACAAATTGATGTTTCTCTTTCTCCCTTTCCCTTCCTCTCTCTCCAAACTCAATCAGTTAAAAAAAAAAAAAAGAGTTTTTTAAAGGAGTATTCTGGGGTGAGGATGAAAAAAACATGGCTGCGGCAATTCCAGACCACGCGCGAAGACTTGATTTCCTCCAACAAATAGGAGAAGGCACGCTCCTTCCCTTGCACCTCTTTACATTACAGCAGCCACACAAACCTCTTAACCCACATTTTAAGACCACTAATACGTCATATGAGTGGTTATATTACTAATTCCTTGGCCAAAGGAAGAAGCCAGCAAAAATAACTACAACCCTTTTGGCAAACCACAGAGTTCCAGACACTTAAGGAGGCACGGGTTCGAGACCGACTGCTATTTTACAAGACAGATTCATTAGGAAGGCTTAGAGATTCAGAGCTGCACTCGGCAAGGCGTAGTGTGAACCTTTTGGAGGCCAGATGCCTACAAGAAAGTTCTTACAAACAGCAAAGACATTTTCACGATCACAGAACACGAACAAGAAGATTAGAAGACAATTGTACAGGTAAAATTCTCACGACGGAGTCCCTTTCCTGAACGTAGGTCCGCTCAGCTCACCCTGACCGGATGTGTCTTCAACATCCCTTCTGCGGTGCTGAAGAGGTCTGCATTTTCTGTAGGGCTTCGGTGCGATTAGTGCCCGGAACACGTAGATGGAACCACACGATATGTGGCCTTTTGTGTCTGACTTCCTTCACTGAGCGCGTTTCCAGGGCTCATTCGTGTTGTGGGCACGCACTGGCGCTTCATTCCTGGGTGTTGCCGAGCGACGCTCCATCGTGTGGGTGCACCGCCAGTTGTCTGTCCAGTCGTCACCCGGTGGACTTCTGGGCGGTTTCCACTTTCTGAGTAGAGCTGCTATGAACATTCGTGTACACGTTTTTATTTGAACGCTGGTTTTCAATCCTTTTGGGTACCTCCCCAAGTCGGGGGGATTGTTGGGTTGTATCATAATTCTATGTTTAACCTTCGAACACCTGCCAAATTGTTTTCCATAGCAGCTGCACCATTTTACATATGTTATATAGGTTCATTTTTTTAAAATTTATTAAGGTTTAGTTTCTGGCCCAGGGTCCACTAGCAATGTCCGAGGGTTCCAATTTCTCCACTTCCTCACATCCAACCTCTTCCTCACAAGGAAGAAAATAACTTCCTTGTTATTTTCTTAATTGTTTTTAATTATGGTCATCATAGTAGATGTGAAACAGTATTGATTTGCATTTCCCTAATGACTAATGATGTTAGCTATTGTTTTGATAGTTGATTTGGTTATTTTCTCTCTAGCTGCTAAAGGCATCCAGCTAAGACTGGGATCCGGTGGAGAGTATTCAGATAGGTGGACGCAGGCCTGGTGACGCTCTTGCCGATCATCACAAGCGTCCGTCAGGATGTTAAGGGTATGCGAATGGTACAGGACCCAAGCGCAACTTAGGGTCCACGTGCCCTGCTTATACTAATTCCCTAACTTCCTCTGAAGATGAGATACATTCGTTGCTGTTCCTTAAAGCAACACGCACAGAAAGTTCACCCAGAAACTCTTTGGACCATAGTTCTTTGTTTCTCTTTTTTAAAGAATAGGTAATACATTCGTATGAACCAAGAACCCAATAACCTAAAAGGCATACGCTTCAAAGAGTCGTTTTCCCCTTCTTCACTATGTAGCCAGTTACCATTCCAAGAAGTAATTTATTGGGGTGTGTGTGTGTCTCTCTTTCTTTATGCAAATACAAACAGAAGTCATACACGTTCTGGGAGCATCACATACAATATGGTAGTTTGTACTTTTCTGTTTATCCATTTAAAAATCTATCTCGGAGATCTTTTTATATTAATGTCACAGCAATATCTGAGACCTGTTTTCTCACAGGGCATGTTGTCAGACTTCTGGATTTTGATCGGTATGATAATTGAAAATAATTTTTGGTGGAGTTTTCATCTCTATTTCTCTTTATTATTAACAAGTTTGTCTATCATTTTGGTTTTTAAAGGGTATTTGTAACCCTTTCCTGAGATCTGCCTGTTCATATTCTTTCTCCATGTTTTATTGGGTTGTTTGTTGTTTTCTTACTGATTTCTATGATAAAGAGAATTCTCTTTAAATGTTAGGGAGATTATCACTATGTCCATGACCACGTAAATACTGTTATAATAGAAAATGTATAGAGAAGGAACCCAAATAGTCCTTTAATTTAATGTTGTTTTGTTACAGTGTTGATGAGATGCCTAAGAACTTGACTCTAGTTTATATGGATTAGCCTATGGTAAAACTGGTTTCATTATACATTGTTTCCCTTAAAGCAGCGGAACCTATTGATGAGTTAATTGAGGACTTATTGTATACTGGTCTCTGCCCATGGGTCCTGGCCTGGAGCTCCTAAAGCCCTGGCAAATTCTTAAATGATAAGAGCACCAGAGGCATCTTTGGTTCTAACGTCGTGACTCTGGGTGAGCCCTGGGTGGGGACTGGTTGCCAGAAAGCTCAAGCCATGATTAGAAGCTTGGAATTGTCAGTCTCACCTTTCCCCCTCCAGAGAGGAGCTGAGAAGTACCACAAAATTCCCATAGTATGGGATTCCAAGAGCTTCCGGGCTGGCAAGCCAAATCGGGAGCATGACACATCCCAGCTCCACCATTTGGACCCTCCCAGTCCTCACCCAAAGTCTCTCTTAATCTGTCGGTTTATTTGTATCCTTTATCCTATCCTATAATAACCTGGGAAATGTAACTGAGTTCTAGGAGTCGCTCTAGCCAATTAATCAAACTCGGAGAGGAGGTCCACAGCCAGCTGTGTAGAAGCACAGGAGATAACCTGACTTGCACCTGACTGGCATCTGAAGTGGGGGTGGAGTGGGGTGCTGTCTTGTGGCCCTGAGCTCCTACCTGTGAGATCTGATGCTGTCTCTGGGTAGATTGCCTCAGAATCCAGTGATACTGCAGGGCTCCCAGCTCGTGTTGGAGCCTTGCTTATTACTGTGGGGAGAACCCACACACATTTGGTGACCGGGCGTGTCAGAAGGGAAGTGTTTCCTGTGAAGGTCAAGGAGGCACACAGAAGGAAAATGCACAGTAGGGAAGAGCTGGCTTTTCCCTTATGCAAGAAAGGAAAACTGAGGTGGTGGTGTTTTTTCCCCCTTTGCAACTGTTGTTCATTTTTTCATTCACCTTTGGACTGTGCTTATGATAGGGGACTCAAGAGCTGGAGATTTTTAGTTTAAGGTAAATAGTTATAAGCCTAGTAGGTGATACATATGTTAAAGCTATTGTTTCAGGAACTGAAAGTACGACTCACCCTGACTCCAGGACACCATGAGCAGTTCCACCTTTGTGCCTCAGGGCTGCAGGCAATTCAAGATGGTATCTGACCCATTGTACTGCAGGGCCAGATGACCTCCACCCAGGACAAGAATGCGGTAACTTTTTAAATCAGATGAACTTTTCCCCGAATTCCAAACCCCTTACCTACACTTTGTTCTCCTTATAAAAAGGGCCATTTAAAAATGAATTTAAGACAATCCATTAGGGTATGAACCCACCGCTGTATTCTCAGATCTCGGGCCATCTGAATGAAGTGCCCGTAAAGATTCGATCCCAGTCTCTGCTTGTTGGGCTCGGTACATGACGGGCAGCCCGAACACCTGTCTTTTCCGGTTTCACTTACAGTGACTTTGGCCTTGTTGATTTCCTCCATGCTCCATTTACCCGAGAAGGAAAAGAGGAGGAGCCAGGGAGAAGACAGAGAAGAAACAGTTGGTTAGGAAATCCAGAGAAATATTTCGAGGACAGAGGTGCCAAAAGGGCCAAATGGTGCTTAAAACAAAACAGTACACGAAGATGAGACCATCCGACGAACATCAGGTTTGGCCAAAAAGGAGGCCGTCAACGAATGACCTTCCCAGTGTGGTTGTAGAAGTGAGATGTTGATGGACGCCTGATCGGGGTGAGTGGGTGAGGAAGGACAATGGAGGGGAGTGTTGTTTGTTTGTTTCGTTTTGTTTTTAAGTTTTGCTCTGCAGTGGGGCAGAGAAATGTGGTAGCGAAAAATATATACCATGAGGGATTTCCGGCGGAGTGCGCAGGTGGCCTGGGTTTGTTCTGACTTGTGGTGGTTGGGACAAGCCTGTGAGGAAAGAGCGCTGGGAAATCCCAGCCCATCAAGGTCTTAGCCCACGTTGTTTTGCTTACGAATTGCACAAACTTTTTGTTCCTTTGTTGGGCAAGCTCTGCACACGTGTTTACAATCTGGTTAAAGAATCAGCCCTAGTGATGACGTTGTTAAATACACACGTACACAGCAGTGGCCATAGTAACAGCACGGTGCTGTGACTCAAATTCATTTTCCTCAGCCACTTATCTGGAAGAAAGACGCCGTTTTCCATTTACAGGATCAAAAAAGTCCAGCCCCATTGTGTCCACAGAGGTCCCCGGGACCGCAGTTGTCCTCCCGGGAGGCGGTCACAGCGGTAGAGACCCGGGATGTTCTGCTGTCTTTGGCTCTGGTCGATTTCTGTGGCCATGTCGAGCAGCCACGGATGATCACCCGAGCATGGATGTGAGGCTCTGCCAACCTTCTCTACCATTTCCCAGTCCTGAGATTCCCTTTTTATCTTTTGTTTTTAATCCTCACCTGAGGACATTTTTTCCATTGTTTTAGAGAGAGAAGAAGGGAGAGAGAAACACTGATTGGTTGTCTTCTTATACATGCCCCAATTGGAGATCAAACCTGCTACCCGGTTATTTGCCCTTGAAAGTGGAAAAAAAAACAAACCCAAAACCAGCATTCGTGCTGCTCGTCACAAACTGAACCCAACAAGCAGAGACAGAGATTGAATCTTTACAGACGCTTTATGCAGATGGCTGGCAATCTCAGAAGACAGTGGCAGGTTCATACCCTAACAGACCATCTTAAATTCCATTCTAAAATGGCTCTTTTTATATGGAGAACAAAGTGTAGGTAAGGGGTTTGGCATTCGGGGAAAGGTTAATTGGGTTTAAAAAACAGCATTCTTGCCCTGG
>PVKM010016065.1:0-27226 GCA_004027735.1 Carollia perspicillata | reverse complement strand
AGAAACTGGAACAAGAGCAGGAAAAAGCGACTGATGTGATTAAAGGGACAAGGAGGAGAAGAAACTGGAACAAGAGCAGGAAAAAGTGACTGATGTGATTAAAGGGACAGGGCAGTCACGGAGATGCAAGAGAACGGTGCAACTAAAGAGAAGGCTCTCGGGTATGACAACCGTCCTCCATCTGAGACTGGTAAGCCAGGCACGGAAAAGCCCTTTCCAGCTCTCCGCAGGAAGTGGCACTCTCGGAACCCTGGGAGCTGGGGGCATCAACGCCCCCGGGACTCACCCCGCCTTCCCTCGGAAGTCCTGGAGTTAAAAGTCTGTTTTTGACCTAAAAATTCATGGGGATTTTGCGATCAACTCCATAATAAGTCTTACTTTGTTTTAATATAAAAATATTCTCTGCTGAATCTTTGGCTAAAACAGCCCAGAAAGCTGCCCCAAGCTTCATTTGTATTTAGAAAACTACCCTCTGCTCCACAGCCACAGACCCCTCAGAGGTATTTGTCCTCCAGTTTGAGAAATACAGGCTTGGATTATTTCTCTAATATTCTAGGATCCTATGATCATTTTTCTCTTCCTCTTAGGTAGGAAAAAATGAAAAACAACAAAAGAAAGGAGGAGAAGCTCCAGGAAGAATGACCTGGGCTTCTGTTTTAAAAATAAATCATAGCAGGACAAAGCTGGAATGGAAAATTCAGAACAGTAATCAATACGCGGAGAAAAGAAACCAAAAGGCTGTGTTTTATTGCATGACCCATGCACTGTGTACAGGAAAAGCAGCTAACTGCGGACACAGGTTTCCAGGGCTAGGAGGCACAGGCAAACCCTTTTTCCAATGAAAGGCACCAGGAAGAGCCTGCTGGAGGACGCTTTCTGCTTGGGGCCGCTCCCGGCCTGCGTTCTTACAGCCGGGGCACCAGACACAGCACAGTGTGTGTTGTTTCCTTTCAGCCCTGGAAGTGACTGAGGGTGACATGTTCGAGGCAGGCCCCTCCCTGTCCCCACCACTGTGTCTGGGTGTCAATCTGGGCAAAATAAGTTGGTATAAATTAGGGGAAAGAAAATTAAAATAGGAGCAGTGTGCAGTGAGGTGGAAAGGGAAAGATACCCAGTAAGTCCTTTTGGGAGAAAAAAGGCCAGACGGTGAGTGAGGAAGACCCTGGAGCCTGCCTTTGGGTTTGCGTTCTGCCCTGTGGGCAGGGCACCTGGACAGACATGATCTCATCTGGTCGTTTTGACTCTGTCTGAGAACCTCCTCTAGTAGATGGGTACACGAAATCGGAGCAAGTTCTCAGATTTGCTCAACATTACGACGGCAGTCAAGAACTGACCGCGGATTCCAACCCAGAGCGGTGGGATTCCCGGACTTTACCTAGACTCCTTCTGTGTCTGAAAGGGAGGAGCGAGGAGGCCGGGACGCCGTCCCAGCTCCACCACTGCTGGCCCTGTGACCTCAGCCTGTTATTTAAACACTCAGGGCCATCTCTCAGTTCCCTCATCCACACAGCAGAGATAATAATAGTTTCTGACTCTTTGGATAGTCAATGGAATTCAATAAAAAAATACATGTACAGTATACTTAGCACAGAGTGGGGTACACATTAAGTGCTGCAGAAATGCTAGCTGCTCTGTCTTTGCAAACACCTGGGAAATGTAGAAGAGGGGAGTGTTTGAGGAAAATATGAAATGGAATAGCTCTGAATGTCATTCCGAGTAAGTGACTGTGCTAACTGCATTCATTTCCCAGCCTTCCCTGCTCTGCGTGGAGTCACAGGGAACTACATTTCCAGGGCTCCTTTGCTAGCTGGTTTCTATGCAGTTTTGGCCAATACGAAGCTGTATCAGTCAGGGTTCTCTGGAAAGACCGAACCAATAGAGATGATAGATAGATAGACAGATAGAGAATAAGATAAGATAGATAATGGATAAATAGATTATTGACAGATTTATTTCAAGAAACTGGTTCCTATAGGATTATGGGGGCTGGAATGGCAGGTCTAAAATTTATCAGGCAGGCTGGTAAGGCTGGAAAGTCAAGCAGGAGTTGATGCTGCAGTCTTAAGGTAGAATTCCTTCTTCTGGAAACCTCAGTGTTTGCTCTTAAAGCCTTCAACTGATTAGATGAGGCCCACCCAAACTATTGAGGGTAATCTCCTTTATTTAAAGCCAACTGACTAGAGATGTTAGCTATGTCTAAAAATTGTCATAGCAACATCAAGATTAGTGTTTGAATAAAAAGCTGGATACCACAGCCTAGGCAAATTGACATAACACTAAACATCATAGAGGCAGGGCCAGCCGTGGGAGGTGGAGGAGGGAGCAGAGAGAGCGTGCCTCCCGTCTCCCCATCTTGCTCTGCCTCAGGAGCGTCCCCAGCAGTGTTGGTGTGCCTGCCGGGCAGCCTTCCCATCTTGGACCCGGGTTTCACTAAGTGCCCATGGCCTGGCTTCTGGGTTCTGGTAACAAGCTCTGCTCCCACAGCCTCTCCAGCCCTGGGGTGCTAGTGGCTTCCTGCTCCTACCAATTGCTGGGTGGCCTCTTTGTCTCTTTCTCAATACTTCTGCCTCCTGTGTCAGCAACACCCTGTATGTAGGATCGACAGTGGGCTTTGCCTTGACCTTGACAGCATCAGAGGGGGCCCTTTTGGTCAGACAGCATCCAGCCTCTCTCAAATTGCATCCTGTGCCTGAGGCCTACGTAGATTAGTTCTGGGATGAATTTAGAGGAGCAAGGAAGACAGAGGCAAATGAGGACTTGTCCCATGGCCGCACTTACAGCTGCTTAGTCAGGGCAATGCCCAGTGGGGAGAGAGGAAGAATTCACGACGCCGACCTCCTGCACGCAGAGAAGGACGACAGCCCTGATCCTCGGGGATTCTGTTTACTCAAGAGTGTTGGCATCTGCTTCTCTGACATCAAAAGGGGCATCACCCAAACCTGCATGTCTAGTGGGCAGCACGGCACGTGCGTGCCCCGCCTGTCCTCTGATCAAGACTAGGCTCTCGCTGGCACAGTCTGAATGAACGAAGTTCGAAGTGGTGACCAGCTGCTGATCATGGCGAGTCTCTCGGCACCCTGAAGCCTCTGTCTGAAGACACGGGGCTGCACAGTGAAGAAAGTTCAGGAGCGGAGGAGCCAACTTTCCCCACACACACTCTGTCCCCCGTCCCTGCTTAAGTTTTCTGCTGACCGCTTAGCAATACCTGAAGTACTGCACATTTTGATTACTTATTTGCTTATGATCTCTCTGCCCACTCAAGACTATAAGCTCCAGGAAGGCAGTCTTGTCTCTTTGCTCACTGCTCCATTCCCAGTGCGTAGAGATGGCAGTGCCTGACTCAGAGGAGGCACTTGAAGGATGTCAAATGGAGAGACACTTATCATCGACTTTTGTCCCAAAGGATATGCTTACGGGGCCTGCATCCTCCATCAACTCTTAGCAGAGACGCTAATAGTCCAGGGCATGCCAGTCTTCCAGAGTGCCCGCCACAGCAGCCCAGAGTGGTAGAAAGTTGAGCAACGGCCCCAGTTCCACATTGCAGAGGGGCAGGAAAGGGGATGAGAGAAGGACGAGAAAGAAAAGTGGTTTCTGTGACAGAGAACCCCTGAGTCTGAAACTGGAAGAAGAGGGGGACTGTGTGACCCAGATCTGCAGATGACAGATGGCACATCTCGCCCTCCTTCCCGCTAGCTAACTACAGCTAAAGGCTGTCTGACGGCAGATACCTCTTCCTGCTCTTCCCTGTCCCCAAGCTTTATCACCATTTGAGCTCTGCCCTTCCTCCCTTCTTGTCATCTCAGGCACTGCCCCTTCTCTCGAGTTAATGAAGAGAAGACATGGAGGGAGGGACTGAAGACAGCGCATCCTTCCAGACCCCTTACTTCCCATACCATGCAGGGCATTGCCCTGTGTGCACCACCAAGGTTGGAGACTTGGTGTGACAGTCCCAGCAGGTACCAGGACCCCAGAACTGCCCCACTTCTAGCTGAATGGACTCTTCTTTTCCCTCCTTCAGACCAGCACACCTCTGACCCTCTGTTCACACCAGTGATCAGTGGCTCCAGCCCAAAGCAACAGACTTCTCATTGCAGCGTTTTTACTCTCCAAGTTCTAGAACAAGTCCACTCCTCCATTAACTCCAGCCCTCATGGACGGACCCCTCTTAGAAACAGCAAAAGCCATAGAACCACGGCTCTGTTGTTTTCTTATGTGCTTCTTCCTCTCCCCATCCAGACTCTAGCGCCCTTTACGCACTCCCCATTTCCTCCCACTCCATCACCTAGCCCAGATGTGGAACACGGTGTGTGATCAACACATCATGTCCTGTTGTTTCATGGAGCTCACCTGGGGGGAAGCCATTTCCTCCCAGTTTCCAGACAGCAAGATAACAGAATAAAAGGCACAATAATACTAATAGTTTAGCAAGGCTACCAGCCATCTGTACTCCCTTTAATCATCATAAAAGTAACACATGCTTGTTTTTGAAAATTGGGAACATACAGAAAATAATTTTTAAGAGTCACATGTATTCTGGTATATTTCCTGCCAGTGTAAATATGCACATATTTTCAAGGAAATTGGATCATAACAGTTTTATTTTCAAATTGGAAAATGAGTATATTTCTTTATTAAGATGCTTACAAAAGTAACAGAGTTTTTGATCCTTCTTTTCCCTATATTATTTTATGGGAATTTTTTTCATGTCAAATAGTTTTCATATTGTTAAATATCTTTCAAAAACATAATTTTTCACAGCTGCAAAATAGGCCACCATATGGATATGCCTTGCTGTACTGCCCTATTATTGGGCATTCCAGACATTTCCTGCTCCCCGTCGCCCGCCTCCAGGCCTGCGCGCCACCATCCAGGCCTATGATGTGTCTATACAGAACATTCTCAGACCCTGCCTTACCTTGACTAGCCCCTCCACCAAGCTCTCAAGCTCTCTGTGCCTCCTTTTATTCTCAGTCTGCCCAAAGGAGCAGCCAATCCTTAAGGCTGTCTCTGCCACCAATCACCCCCTGCCACGGGCCCCCACCATGGTCAGACTCCCCCACGACGCTGTAAGCAGTGAGCCTTACTGAAGGTTCCAAGTGCCCTAAAATCCAGGGCTGGTGCCTGTTTCTCAGTCTTATCTTCCTTGCCTGCTTTGCCTTGATGGGCCCCATGATGACACCCTTCTTCCTGAACTCCTCCCCTCCCCAGGTCTCCAGGGCAGGGGCCTGGCTTCCATCTTCTTCCTCCCCTTTGCGGCCATCCCCACCACACTCCGGGTGGAAAGGCACCACAGGCCTTGTCCTCATGCCTCTTTCCCCTTCTTGACCAGCCTGGACCCCACCACAGATGTGTGGTAACGACAGCTGAGTACATGGGGCTGGAGAAATGGGAATTGCCTGCGAATCTACAGGGGGCTCAGACTTGGCTCCTCGTCACCTGTCCTCTCCGGAGCCTGAGCCGGGGTCTTTGGAGCCTCCTGTTTCATTTTGGAAGGGCTCACTCTGGGCCTTGGGCAAGCTTGCCTTTATTGATAAAGGCAAGTTCTCTCTTTGAGGGCTTTTTAGGGGGCTGAGTAGAACCAGCTGGCACTAGAGCTAATAGCCAGAGCCCTGATTTCTAAGAGAAAACAAACTCTGGATCGACCTTCTAGCTGTGCGGCCTCGGGGCTTGGGCAAGTTACTTCATCTCTGTGTGCTTTTAGTTCCTCACCTGGAAGGACAGAGCCGGAGTGAGGATTACCTGAATCATGCGTATCACAAACTTAGGACCTAGCTCATGTGTGGCAGCATTTACCAAATGCTAGTTGTCATTAGCAATGTTCAGGTCCTTCTCTCAGGACATGAGGTGGCACAAAAGGGTCCTTATCTCCTCCTGCTTCACCCCTGTCTCCAGAATGAAGGGGTCTAGGGGTCAGAAAGGAACGTTATGGTCCAAATACATCAAGGAAGATGGGCTTCTGAAGGTTTCTTTCCAAACCTTAAATATGATCCTCCTCTCTCCCATGCATACTTGGATGCGCAGCTACGTGGTTGTATCCCTGGGCCATGTCCAATGCTGGACTGTGAGACCCTTATAGACTGAACTTGCTGTGCTCCTCTTTCTGTCTCCATGGCAACCCACACACAACAGGCATCCAACTAATTTGGCAAATGCAATACGCTAAGGAAGGCATTGGAAGAAAAGTGAGGCCAAAGGAGTCAAGGGTAAAGTCATCAACATTTTAAATTCTTGACCAATCTGGGAAGTTGTCTGCCTGATCATTACGAGGCTACAGCTACAGGGACTGAAGAGAGTAAAGTGAGCGCTGTGTATTCTCAGATGGTAGGCACGTTGCTTTCCATTGCCCCCAGTGTAGATTTTGAAGGAAGTGGGGGAAAAAGTAAAAGGAGTATGTTTTGGTAGACACGATTTTGAGATGTTGAGAAATGATCATTTCCGGGTTATATTAATTTAAGAACAATATTCAAATGATGCCCCAGGAGTCATCAGGCAGTGAGTCGTACAGTGACTGGTCAGAAATTATCTGAATATTTCTATAACAAGTGCGATGGAGTTTGTGGAAAACTGTACCTTGATTCAGGATTAGTGGAGGGGGAAAGATGATGACACGCCTGGTTATGGGCAAGTGGCGAAACCAGTGTGGGTCATTTCAGGGCTCCCAGCTCTGCCCTTGTAGGGCCCTCTCCCCATTGGTGTTGACCCATCGCTCCAGTCCACCAAGCCCTTGTATTAAAGCAAACTCCCTATGTGGGGCTTCAGTTGGACAGTTAACTGTGTCCCAGATCTCCCCCATCCCCCCTCACCCTTCCTCAGCAACCTGGTTCAAAAATATATTGCCAATATAGTGGGTTGAATAGTGTCCTCTCCAAATGCACATTCACCTAGAACCTCAGAATGTGACCTTATTTGGAATTAAGGTCTTTGCAAATGTAATTAATTGGAATCTCAAGATAAGTCAGTTAAGGATCTCAAAGCTCCTAAATTAAATGACTGCTGTCCTCTTGATAAGAGGACACAGACAAGAAGGCCATGCATAGACTTAGGTCAGCAGAGATCGGAGTGATGCTGCCAAAAGCCAGGGACTGCCTGAGACCGCCGGAAGTGGAAGAAGCATGGAAGGGTTCTTTCCTAGGAACTTCAGCGGGAGCATGGTCCTGCCGATAACCTTGATTTTGGATTCCTAGCCTCTAGAACTGTGAGAGCATGAACTCCTGTTATTCTAAGTCACCAAGCTGGGTGGCACTTTTTTGACAGCCAACCTGAGGAACTAATACAGTCAGTGAGACGCTAGTAACAGAAAATGTGTAAATATACTACTCTCAGGAGCATTTCCACTTTAAATCTAATAAACTAGAGAACTGATGCCTTAAATGCAAAGGAACAAAATCTCAGCTGGTGGAGTTTCCAACAGTACAGGGAACAGTGGGGGTTTTAGGCAGGGGTCCTTCCCAAGTTCATCTTAAGTCACTTCAGAATTAGGTAGCCTATACTTTCATCTATGTGGCCAGAGCAAATGGGTGTAAATCCCTTGGAAGGTGGTAAGAAGTTAATGAACACTAACATTTCAGTTTCCCAAGTCACTGACTCATGTTTGCTTCAGATGAAAATTTAATTTCAAAGTGTTAAAACTAAAGATGCATATAGAAGTTATGCTAAAAACAGTTAGAAAAATATGGAATAACATTAGGAAAGAAATTTGCTCTTTGGTATGCAAATAATGGCTGATCTGTTTTCCAAGCACTGCATTAAGAGATAAGACATACAAGGTCTATCCAGAAAAAGCCCAGCCATGGTTAATGTAATGAGAATGGTTTGCACAACATTGATGTAACCTGTCAGTCAAGGAGAGTGGGCTGGAATGCACATGCATGAACAATGACGACTTCACTGTAGTAGTCAGTGGGGGTGGCAGACGCTGTAGAGTGAGCATGTGTACTGTGTGGCTGTCACATTCAAAATGACTGAATAGAGCAACAAATCTGCATCAAATTTTGCATTAAGCTTGAACATTCCTCCATGGAAACTATTCAGATGATTCAAAAGGCCTCAGCTATGGTGATAGGCAGCTTCATCACAACAATGTGCCTGCTCACGCATCACATCATGTGCAGAATTCTTTGACAAAACATCAAATCACCCAGGTGACTTAGCCTCCCAACAGCCCAGATTTGGCACCTTGTGACTTTTGGCTTTTCCCAAAATGAAAATCACCTTAGAAACGGAAGAGACTTCAGGCCAATGAAGAGATTCAGGAAAATTCGATGGGGCAACTGACGGTGACTGGGAGAACTGTGTAAGGTCCTAAGGTGCCTACTTTGAAGGGGACTGAGGTATCATTGTCCTATGTACAGTGTTTCTTGTATCTTCTTCAATAAATGTCTCTATTTTTCATATTACATGGCTAGGTACCTTTTGAACAGACCTTGGACAAATGTGATCTAAAGCAGAGGATTAACAACTCTATATGTGAAATAGTCTGAAAAAAATTAACTCTAACTCTGATCGAACCTTTAGACCTCACTATGAATTACATTAACTACAGAGAAGACAGGACCATGTTAAGGAACACTATGGGGGTGCAATCAGCAATGCTTCTTAAACTTTAGCTGCGTGGAATTCTCCTGGAGAGCTTCTGGAGGCTGGACAATTCTGACTCAGTAGGTTTGCAGTAGAACCTGAGATTCTGCATTTCTTTTTTTAAAGATTTAATTTATCTTTAGAGAGAGGAGAAGGGGAGGAGAAAGAGAGGGAGAGAAACATCAATGTATGGTTGCCTCTTGCATACCCCATACTGGGGACCTGGCCTGCAACCCAGGCATGTACCCTGACTGGGAATCCAACTAGCGACCCTTTGGTTCACAGGCCCATGCTCAATCCACTGAGCTACACAAGCCAGTGAAGATTTTGCATTTCTAACCAACTCCCTTTTGAGACCACAGTTTCAGAACCACTGCTATAGAAGATAGTTTCTTCTACAACAACCACCACCAAAGCTACAAGGAAAAAAAGAGATGGAGGAAGAACATTTACATTAAAAAGATGTAAGTGATATATCAATCAATACAAACTCACACGTGTGTGTGTGTGTGTGTGTGTGTGTGTGTGTGTGAGACAATCAGGGAAATTTGAACATTGAATGGGTATTTGATGATCTTAAGGAAATGTCAATGTTTCAAGGTTTTTTTTTTAAGAAAAAGAATAAGTACTGCAATATTTATGGATGAAATAATAAGATGCCTGGGATTTACCTGGGAAAAACAACTCAGGGTGAGGGTAGGCGGAAAGTGCAGATGACCCATGATTAGCCATGAGTTGATCATTGCTGAAACTAAGTAATGGGGACATGGTGACTCCTTAGTTTATACTCCCTACATCTGTATACATCTAGGACTTGGCATAATAAAAGGTTAGGAACTAATAAGTCCAGCAGAGGGTCATCTGTGGGTTTGTCAAATGTACAATACATGCAGGGCCCACTGTGTGCGTCATTTCCACATGCATTTTATTTCTACCCAATTAGTCCCATTATATGGAGGTTCAGATGGCCTGATGACACGCTACTAGTAAGTGGGAGGGGTAGAGCTCAAATTCAGGCTTTCTGACTCTGAGCATGGTGCTCATTCCATTGTTTCAGCAGCCATCACATCTAAAAAGGGGAACGAATCCCCTTGGGAGCACATTTGAAATGCAGATTCCAGGCCCCCCCGACCCAAGTGTTTTTGGTGCAGAGGATTTGGGGTCAGGCTCAAAAATATATGCTTTTAGTAAGTCTACCAGGTGACCTGCAGGTTGTACCCCGAGTAACACAGTCAGAGTGCTGGGCCAACTGGAATGAAGAAAGGGTATCTGGCTCCCAAGAAAGACACACAAGTTCAGAAGCCCAAGAGAGGATTCAACCAATCCTTGGTTCCTTCTATATTCAGGTGATGAATCAGATTTTAGCTGGGTTTTTAGGCCCTTCCACGAGGGCTAAATGATTCATGCTGTCCTAAGGTGGAAGGGACAGGGTTTGAATCACCTAGAACAATCTCTAGGGCGTAGAGCAGAAACGCACATTTAACTCACGAACAAGCACTGCGTATCACATTTCTCTTAAAAGAGCAGTTCCCCAAGGCTGTAAATATCAGCTGTTTCCCTCCCTTGCCACACAAAGGAATGAGTTCTTGTCTAATTCTAATCATGTCCACTCTTGCCTGCCAGAGCCTTCAGTGAACAGTCTGGAGTTCTCCTCGTGAAATGCTAGAGAGCAGCTGGCCAGGTGAGTGTTGGGGGAGGGTGTCATTAAGTACCTTTTGAGATTCGGGGAGACAAAGTTGACTACCCTTCAAATACCCCATCTTCCCAACAGAGAAGGCTCCTGGAACCTGGTCTCATTTTTGCTAAAGAGTGGGATTTAGAAGGCAGATTATGCCTTCTAACTCAATGGTTCTGCACCTTGGCTACATATTTATAACATCTGGGGAAATGTAAGAAAACTCCCAGTGCCTGGCCCCCCCACCCCACCCCAGACCACTCCAGAATGGCTACAGTGGGACCCAGGTGTTTGGATTTCTTAGAAATTCCCAGGTGATTCCTATGTGCCCAAACATAGAAAATATAAAATCATTTGTAATACATAGTTCTGGCTGTGCAGAATTTGGCAGTGAAGTTGGGGAAACAAGATATGCCAACATAAAAGTGAAAATAGTAATGAAAGAATTAAGTAGCTACTCAATCTTGAGTTTTACTGCAGTTGCTTGTCACACGGGTACCTCCTGAGGGGTTCCAGAAGAGACAGCAGTCATGGGGGTGATCCCAGGAGGCATTACCTCTGAGGTAATGCTTAAGGACCTTAAGGACGTGAAAAATTTGGGTGGTGGAGGCAGAGAAGAAGGGAGAGAGTGGAGACAGAATTTGTCCAGGTAGGTGGAGAGGCCCACAATCAAGTTTCCATGCTGAGTTTGATGGAGCCAAGTCCTCCACTTCTAGAACACACTGGTATGTCATTTGTACTTCTGCACTGAGAATCTGAAGGATTTGTTGGAAAGAAAACTGTACTGTGAGTTAGGAAATTGAACAAGGATGGTCAAACCGCACCCTCAGTGGCCCTCGGTCTCTGTTGAATGAGAAGCAGGAAGTGAGAGAACTTTAATGCCCTCTTTCCAGCTGGAATTCTGTAATTCAGGTCCCACAACCATGAGACATAGACTCTACTTTTAAAATAAATCTTATTAAGGCATAATTTATAGCTAGTGAGTACACCTATTGTGAGTGTACATTTTTTTAGCATTTTATTGAATTTGTTGGGTGACACTGGTTAATAAAATTATATAGGTTTCAGGTGTACAGTTCTACAATACGTCATCTGTATATTGTACTGTGCGTTCACCACCCCAAGTCAAGTCTCCTTCCATCACTACTTAGCCCCCCTTTATCTTCTTCTACCTCCTCCCAGCACCCCCTTCCCTCTGGCGATAACCACACTGTTGTATGCATCCGTGAGTCTTTCTCTTTTTTCTTTGCTTATTCCCTTCATCTTTCTCACCCAGCCGCCAACCCTCTCCCACGAGACAGCTGTCAGTCTGTTCTCTGTATCCATGAGTCTGTCTCCATTTTGTTTGTAAGTTTATTTTGTTCATTAGATTCCACACACAAGTGAAATCATATGGTGCTTGGTTTCCTCTGACTGTCTTATTTCACTTAGCATAATACTCTCCAGGTCTACCCATGATGTTGCAAAAGGTAAAATTTCCTTCTTTTTTATGGCTCAGTAGTATTCCATTGTATAAATATACCATAGCTTTTTTTTTATCTGCTCATCTACTGATGGGCACTTGGGCTGCTTCCAAATCTTGGCTATTGTAAATAATGCTGCAATAAACATAGGGGTGCATATATTATTTCCATTAGTGTTTTGGGTTTCTTTGGATATATTCTCAGAGTGTAACTGTTGGGTAATATGGCAGCTCCATTTTTAACTTTTTGAGGTAACTTTGCACTGCTTTCCTTATTGGATGTATGCCTATGCAATACCCATCATAATAAAGATAGAGGACATTTCCATCACCCTCAAAAGCTCCTCTTTGCTTTATCGTGGTCAACTGCTTCTCTCCCCCACTCCAGCTCCACGTAACTACTGACCCACTCTCTGTCACTGTAGATTAGATTTGTTTTTTCCAGAGTTTAATAAATGTAATCATACAGTTTTTTGCATCTGGCTTCTTTCATTCAGCATAATCTTTTGAAAATCAACCATCAGTATATATTAGTAGTTCTTTTTCTAATGCTCAAGAGCATTCCATTGAATGGATATATCACAACTTCTTTATACCTTCATCTGTTAATTTGAGTTGCTCCCAGTTTTAGCTGTTATAAATAAAATTGCTATAAGTTTTCATGTTTAAGTTTATGTGTGAACATAAACTTTCATTTTTCTTGGACAAATACCTAACAGTGAAATTGTTTGCATGGTTACATGGCAAGTATTATATATACTTAACTTATATGAAGTTGCTACATCTTTCCAAAGTGGTTGTACCACTTTGCATTCCCACCATTAATATAATAGGTGTCCCATTTGCTCTACACTATTGTCAACACTTGGTATTGTCGGTCTTTTTAATTTAGCCATGCAGAGTCTGCTCTGATCTTAGATTTTAGGTTATGCCAACACAGCAAGGGTGCTGAGGGTATCTCAGCAGGATCCCTGTATTAAGCTGCTTGGCCCTAGGATAGGTTCAGCCTCGTAAAATATAGGTGTCTCAGTTTTCTTTCAGGTCCAGACACACTGGTCAGTTTCACCAGAGGTTAAGTTCAGGATGAGCCTGGTAAATTGACTCAATCTTCACTATCCACAGTGGATACAGCTTTAAGTTCCTTTGCAGGATTTCACAGGCCCAGCACCCACTGCCTCCCTGGGCTCTCCAAGAGGGCTTCTGACACATTTTTAATGAACAGAGACTGCCTTTGGGGAGTAAGATTCTTTTCTTCCCACTTATGCCAACCCCTTCTTTTTATGGCATGCTTTAATGAGAGAGGATGAAGAGAGAAAATGAGTGCCAGATGTATCTGAAATGGGTCTGAACAATAATTACTTTCTGCAGTGAAATTACACAAATTCTCCATTCAATATGCTTTCGAAAGGGCTGGCAGGAGAGAAATGTGTGTTCCTGAAAGCACAACTAAATGAGCACATTTCAAAGTTCTTGCATAAAAAAGATGTTGAAAACTCCTCAAGAAAGCCAAAGTTTAACATGCCCCTTCTACTTTTTAGAAGGAAAAATGGGAATTGAACCTCAGTGAAAGAAAGTGAACCATCAGCCCTGCAAGCAATAGATTCCTCCCACACTGGACTCTAAAACAGCAAGGGGAGATGATGTGGTCCATCCTACCTCCCCAACCTCAGGGGAGTTTAACTGGGGGAACACTGGTCGGACACTTCTCCAGAATCCAGAGACAGGAGCGCTCTGGTTATATAGCTCAGTCCTCCACCACTGGCCCACAGCTTGTCTACGACTGATGGCAAAGAGCTGGAGTGAACCTGAGCTGTAGCCCTGTTCTTGTGACTACCAGGGGGCAGTGCTGTGACTCTCCCAGGAAGACCTCCCACGTCCATCAAGGGGTCCAGAGGCTCCCCTGAGAAGGCACGGCCTCTGCCTTAAGTATTTTCTCTTAAAAGTCCAGTATATAAGTTGCCACCTACAAAGGAGTGGGGCCACATCAGCCTTCTGCCAGGGCAGCAGAGGCCAGCTTGACAGGCCAGCCATACAGCCCATCTCAAATGGCTAACAATAGCTATTGTTCTGTCATTTACTTACTTGCCATCACCCCCCTCCAATGAAATGAGGTAATCTATAGAAAATGCAAATTTCAGAATATGAAATTAAACATCAAGTATAGAGAAAACATTTAATAATGGGAGGTCAACTGTCAACGTGCCCACTGTTCACGATTACAAGGCAGAACTTCCATACCCGTCCCTAAGGTTCACTTCATATTTTTCCTTTTGAAAAAAACTGAAGGGTTAGAAATGTCAGTATCTCAGTTGTTATATTGCACTACAGCTTTGCAAGATGCAAAAACTACTTGGGAAATGAGGTAAAAGGTACATAGGATCCCTCTATATTATTTCTTACTACTGCATTTGGATCTGAAATTATCTTAAAATCCAAAGTTTGATTTTTTAAAAAAGCGGAAGAGCATAAGATGCTAAAGAGACACAATAATGCATGGATTTGGTCTGAGTTTCAGGAAAGCCAAAGTGAAAATGGAAACAATCATGTGATTATGGAGGCTGAGGACTCTAGAGGCCCGAGGTCTAGAGTCCTCAGAGCCAAGAGAATCATGGTGCAAGTTCAAATCTGAGCCCTAAGGCAGGAGCCCCAACTCGAAGACAGGAAGAGCACACATTTTCTCTTAGTCAGCTTTTTCTTCTATTCAGGCCTCCAACACACTGGATGAGACCCACCCACACTAGGGAGGGCAACCTGCTTTGCTCAGTCTCCTGATTTAAATGTTAATCTCTTCCAGAAACACCCTCACAGATACACTCAGAATAATGTTCAGCCAAATTTCTGGGCACCCCATGGCCCAGTCAAGTTGACATATAAAATTAACTACCACAACCCCGAACAAAGTTACTTTACCTCTCTAAGCCTCAGTTTCCTCAGCTGTAAAATGGGCGTTATGACAGTGCCTTCCTCACCCTGCTGGGGAGATGTTCAGGAGGGAGAGAAAGTACAAAGTACTTAGAAGAATGCTCAAAATGCAGTAGGTACCTGAGTCCTGTGGGGAAGAAGTAAGAGAAGAACAAGGAGAAATTAGACAGGGGCTTCCTGGCTAACTTGACCCCAGGGCCCCTTCTCTCCTTCTTTCCCTTTCTTTTTCCGCAATTTTGCTACTGACACTTGAAAAGGTTCTGATTCCACAGAGTGGCACCTCCTACACATCCATAGAGAGGCTCACTGTTCCACCCAGGATTTCCGATCAGGAGGACAGAGAGAGGGCTGGGTGGGTCTCAGGGTCTTGATCATCTGCTGCCCCGACATTGGACATGCGGGAACAGGATGGCTAACTCCCACACCTTAACTGCTGTTGACAAAACACGAGAAGCGCAAAGGCACTCTCCCTGGCTGCCCCAGCTCCCTGTGCTGCTGCACTTATTAAAATGACCGCGGCAGAAAACATTTCTGTGGAAACAGTCAGGCACTCAATGCCACAAGCTGGGGATCATGCCCTGCAGTGCAAGCTCAAGGAGGCAAGAAGAGGTGGCGGCGGAAATGGTTTATGGGAAAGAAGTCTCCCCTTTACACACAAATATCTAAAAACTATTAATTTTGGGGCAGCAGCAAGGAAGAAATACATGAAAGGAAAATTGATTTCTATTTAAATGGTATGTTTTCATCACCTTTCTTCAGAGCCTAAGCATTCATCTTTGAGTACCTGTGCTAATTGATTTCAAATGCAATTCAACGCAACCGCTGTCGAATAATAAATCTCAGGGCAAAGAGGCTAAGGGGGAACTCGAGAGGAACAGGAGGGGTACCTAACCTGTGGCCTTTAAAAGGTGTATCTGCGTCATCCTGGGGTGAGTTCAGCAACAGTCCCCTACTGACGAGGTGGGACAGTGCCAGCAGCAGGAGCTGCTCCCCTGTGTGTGTAATGGGCAATCCCTTGAACTTGAAATCCTCCTGCTAATTCAAGGAGTGTGAGACTCTAGCCCATGGCCAGGGTCTCTGGAAGCCCTCTTTTGAAGGCAGAGATGCTCTTGTGGCTGCTCTTCCATTCTTCCTTAAAGTGCCTGTTGCCTTCTTTCCCAAAATCCCCCTCCCCAAAGGCATGCTCTTCCCGGCAAGCCTCTTTTGTACATCCCTCTTCTTGCTAGACTTGTGCTCACCCTTTCCAAAGGGCTGTCACTCTGGGAGGTAAGTGGCTAAGCTAGTCCCTAAAAGGTATGACCGAGCCTCACTATAGACCCAGCTGTCTACCACAGGTGGTGACATGAACCTTGAAACAATGTGGGTCCAGCCTCCACGGCTGGCCACAGAGGGCAAAGTAGACCCTTTGGGCTTCACCCAAGTGATCCCCTATGGGTGCCTGCCCTCCGGTGCTAGAGATCTGCCCTTGCTCACCCTGGGAGAGGAGAGGGCTGAGGGCTTGAGCACTGAGATGCAAGATTGGACAGGAAGAAAAGGAGTCAATGAGGGCGCTTGCTTACACAGCTGCCACGGGGCAGCTTTAATGCTTCATTCCTGAGCAAGAATATAGGGGATGAGGAGAACCTCTAATCTGTCAAAACATCTGTGCAAAGAAGCTGAACAATCACAAAAAAAGTGATGTGCCCACTCCTGAAAATATTTCATGGGATATCAGCACAGTCTCTGAGCACTGGGTCAGCAGGTGTCCCCTCTCGAAGGTACAAGCAAGTGGGGTGGCAAACCTGCAGGAGCCGGGGCAGAGCTGGGACGGGAGACCTGCACCCGCCTGGAGAACAGCTGCGTCCTGGTGGGCTTGGACAGTGGGCGGGTGGCTGGTAGGTTTGTGCAGGGTGTCGCACAACCTGCACCAGTGGCAAAACTCTGTAACTCCCCACCTGACATTCCCGGAAGTCTCCTGTGGCAGAACTGAATTCTCCCCAAAGGGTTTTCTCCCAATGACTGAGGTCAGGGGATCATTTCCGAGAATGGACAGCCCTGCCCAAGATGTACCTACGTACGCTGAAAGCAACTCTATGTACAATCAGAATACAGAGCCATTTCAGTTAGTCTCAGCACAAAGGTAATTAATTCACATTTCCAATACACAGACAAACTATCCCAAGACAGACTAAATTATAAATGGGCCTAATGGTCTCATTCTTTATGATATGCATTTCAGTACTTGCATAAGTACACTTGATTTTAAAATAGTTGCTTCTGTCTTATACAACATGAAAGGAGCTGTGTCTTTGCATCCCCCCTACCTCTCCTTTCCTTTCACGCTGGTTCATTCACTCGTTCATCCGTTCTCTGCCCTCATGCAGCTTACTGTTCAGTGGGAGATGACAGACATTAAACAGCCAGCTGGGCATCTCTTCCTGTGTGGTGGGGGTATGATAGGAGGGATTTAAAGCGACTGGCTACACGGAGTCAAGCTTTCATTTCCCCAGTTGGCCCGTCTCCCACCTGCCCACCCCCATTGGGCTATTGATTTCTGACATGCTGTGATGTAAACTCACGTGTTGTGATATCGGTCAGTATAATGCTGACAAAGGCAAAGGGAGCCCCTCTCGCTCACCCTGTGTTTCTTTTCTCCCACCCACGGCCGCTGCAGCCAGTTCCTGAATTACATTTACAGCTGGGAGGAGGCAGCAGCAGCAAAGACACCCCATGGAGGGAGGGAGTTGAGTAAAATTTCTGCTGGGCCCATTGATCTCCCCTCAGAGCAATTTAATAGTCAGGGAGGTGGGGAAGCAGCAGGGAGAAGCGCTTTCTCACTGTTGCTGAACTCACTTCTGAGGGGCAAGGACATCCCTAAGTCAATGGAGTCGCTGAAGCCGCGCTCCCTGCTCACAGCCCCTGGGTGACAAACCTCTGACTCTGTAACTGCAAAGCAGAGAAAAGGGAGGTGGGAAGTAATTTGGAATAGGAAGGAACAGGCGTTAACAAGCTGGACTTAAAATACCCATTAGGTGATTAAGGGGATTAGGCTGGTATTATTTCTGCAGCTCTCCTTCGGAAAGCTGCGAGGGTGGCTGAGACTCCGCAACCCAAGTCTCCCCCAGCCTGGGCAGAACCCTACAATGACTCATCTTTTGCCTGGCAAGAGCCAACCGGCAGGGAGCGAGTGTTCATTGGCCTTTACTCTGAACTGGGCAAAGGTACAGCTTCTCACATGAAGAAAGCTAACGTCTTCCCTGCTAGGGGCGAGTTCTGTCATCTCATTCTTCTGCTGCCGGTTCTGTACTAGGAGGGGTTCTGTACTGTGGGGCCAGAACTCTGGACCTGTCTCTGGTGTTCCCAGTTCAAAATTCTATCTTGCTATCCCCCTGGTTGGAAAGTCCTCCACCTTGGTGTGGCATCACATAATATAATAAACCGGAGAGAGCAAGTTTGGGGGGTTCTCCAAGATTATCTGAGGGCAGGGAGAAACCTAGACCAAACGTCACTGAGTTCAACAGAGGCAGCTCTTGATCACCACCCAGGGCCCCTCAGAGGATCAGCCCACCAGTGTCCTGGTTTGAGCGGCATCTGTGAGTGGCCAGGACTGGACCTCACAGAGTGAAGGCAAAGACTCTGACCTTGCTTCTAAGGGGACCGGCTCCCCTGGTCTGGGTAATGGCCCTCCTCACTTCTCCCACCCCTTGCTGAGGCCCCCAGCATCCACCTATAGTTTCCCACCACCCCCTCCTGGAGCCTGATATTAGATCTCTCACTCACACTCCACCAGGTGAACATCCAGGGAGAAATCGGCTTTTTAACCGCAATCCTCACCTTGAACTGAAGAAAGGAAGCTCTAACTATGCTGAAGCTTTCAAACGTGGGGGCAGGACATTTTTTGAGATCTGGGCCTTCAGGTGCTGCTGGAACCACAGCACGTAGCTGACCACCTGGGTGCAGCTTGCTGGGAGGATTCTGGTGTGTTTAGGATTTAGATGTTGCTCTGGTTGAAATCTGATGAGCTCCCTATCCCTTGCCCCTGGTGTGGCAAGATGGGAACAACAGTGCTGGCAGCCAATGTAGATAAAACTTCAGAATTATGCCCGCTCCTTGTAGGATCTCTCAACCCAGAACTTGCTATGCGTTTAGGAGGCCCTACACTGAAACTCTTCAGTAGGTAAAACTTTGTTTGCACACAGCTCTCCTGCCCCTCCAAGTAGCTCTTTCCTGAGTCTTCTGCTGGTCTTTGTGGGCTCCAGATCTTGCGCACTCTGGACCTCCAGGCTTGATTCAGATTGTCACACAGAGGGCCAGGTGTCCCCAACATGCTAGAGGGAGTCCTTTTGGGTGACAGGAAACTCAAGGAACTGGTGTCTTCAATTCATTCATTTGGGGAGGAGACAGTTCCTAGTTTTCAAGGACAAGTAGTCATCCAGTGGGGTTTTTATCCCCTTTATCTTCAACGTGGTCTAATTCAGTGTCATCGACAGGTGTTTACTGGGCATCTATTAGATGCCAGGTCCTGGGATGACGGCAATAAACAAGCTGAACTAGTCCCGCCCTCCTGGAACAATCAGTCTAGAGGATGAAAGGGGAGGCAGTTGGGGAAACAGAATGTTCTAACACAGGGTGACAAGGACATTATCAAGAGAAGCAGAGGGGGCAGTAGGGCACCTGAGCTGTTGATAGAAGTCAGGAATGGAGATCAGTAAGAAAGCAATGTTTTAGCTAAAACTCAGAGGATGCGCTGGAGTTAGCAGGCACAGGGGATGGGGGACAAGGGAAGGAGCAAAGAGGACTGCAGGAACAAGGAAGAACATGTGTGCAGGAGCGAGGCAAGAGAGAGCTGGGCCGAGCACAAGGAACTGGAAAAGGTGGAGCTGGAACTTGGACGATGGGCGGTGGGGGAAGTGGGGAGAGATGAGTCTGGAGAAACCACAAGGGTACAAGTCACAAAGGGCTTTGCAAGGCCAACTAAGGGTTTGGGCTTCATGTCTCTTAAGGGCACTGAGAGCTCAGTGGAAAGGCTTAAGATAAGAAAGTGATGGATCAGATCTTTGAGAAAGATCCTTCTGGCTGCAATAAGGAGAAGAGGTGAGCAGAACGTGGAGCTGGCAGCAGGGAGATTGGGTCAAGGCAGCTGCAGAGCCCAGACTACAGATGCCCAGGGAGTATCAGTGGGGAAAGAGCCAAGGAAGGGGGAAGTGACGAAGGACAAGTCCTCCAGGAATGGTCCAATTTACAAACCTCACTAACAGTGCAGCTGTCACTACACCCAACCCATTTCCTGGAACAGGACACTCAAGAGGAGGATTTCGGTCTGGAGTGAGCAGGTCTCCCAACTGCAAGCCTCAGTGCCAGTGTATCCACGTGCCCTGTGCCACATCGGGCCCCAAAGTCCTTGTCATCAGCGGATGGGTCATACTCCCCTTTGTGTCCCCAGCATCTGGCATATAATTAGTGCCAAAAAATGCATGCATGGATGCATTAATAAATGAAAATAAGACCACGTCTCTAACTTCAAAGGTCTTCGAGTCTTATTGCAAGACAAGATTATGCTACATCAAACAATTAAAGAGCAGCGCAAGATAGAACATAATTAAGTTCTAAATCATCTGGTTCAGGCTGTAAGTGCTGGAGGTTCAGAGAAGGGAAAGATCGATGTGGGCTGCAGGAGTTAAGGATGGCTTAAATATAATTCCCCGACATCACAGTAGCCAGGAAACAACAGTGCTGGTCTTAAAACTGAAGAGAGATGAAAGCCAGCACAGAGCCTTATTTGCCCGGCGTGGACGGCAGACCACCGTGATCCTGAGCGGCTGAATTAATAGCGTTGGCCTTGGGGGTTAATGTTGTTCAAGTGGATTTATTCCGGCACAATTAATAATGGGCTCCAACATAATTAATTCTCACTATATTCTTTTGTTGAAGTTTTTTTATTAAGATGAGATTCACATAACATAAAGTTAACCATTTCAAAGTATACAATTCCGTGGCATTTAGGGCGCTCACATTGTTGTGTAACTGCCTCCTCTGTCTAGACCCGTTTTCATCGCCCCCAAAGAAAACCCTGTTCACTGGCACGAGCGAAGCAGTAATGGTAGACTGAAAGAGCCCTGAAATACAGGACCTGCAGTTCTCATCTGCAGCCTTTGATCAAGTCACTCAAATCTGACCCAGAGCGGGTCACCAATGACTTCTGGGCCTCTGTCCCATCGCTGATAAAATGGGAGGATTTGATTAAGATGATAACCCAAATCTCTTCTAGCTCTACAACACTGTCATTGGAAGTACTGTTGTCTTTCACATTTAAAGATGATCAGCATAAAGATACCGGTTAACTATAACATGCAAAAAAAAAGTCGCAGTGAATGTGCATGTGTGTGTGTGTGTGTGTGTGTGTGTCTTTAAGGGGCAGAGATGGGAGGAGCGGGGAGAAGCTAAAGCTAAGATAGATCGAGAACGAGGTATCCAAAAAGAGAGGAGTTTAGGGAAGGTTATCTACCTAGCTATCCTGTTTCTGTTCAATTACCTCTTTTGGAGTTTAACCCCTCAGTAGAGGGTGGTTGAATTCAGGAACCGAAGGGCTTGCTCCAGAGTTGCATTTGTATCCTGAACAATTTTGTCTACTGCCAATGCTAAACATTTCTCTTTCTTCTTGCCTCCAATCTTTAATTACCACTTGCCTTTACTAGTATCTCCTTGCACACCTCATGGAAAGAACCTGTTCCCTGGTCTCCAAATAATTTCAAACTTGGAATTTCAAACAGAGAGGACTTACAGTACAAGAAAATGTACAGAATCTCCAAACTCTTGGGACAAGAAAGGTATGATCCCCTGCCAGACACCCTGCACGCATGGGGAGTCTTTTGAAATTCAAGTGTTACTTGGAAGTAGCTTGTTGACAAAATCTAATCTTTTGTGAAGTATCTGTTTAAGTATCTTGTCCATTTTCACATTTGGTTTTCTGTCTTTTTCTATTGTTTTGTGAGAATATTTCTATATATTCTAGATTTCAGCCCTTTGCCATGTATAAGCATTGTAAATATTTCAGCTGTGGCTTGCCCAGCTACTCTAAAAGCTGACTTTGGATGAGCAGAAGTTTTAAATGTTAATACAGTTCAATGTATTAATCTTTTGTTTTATGGTAGTACTCTTTGTATCCTGCTTAAGAAATCTTTGTCTACCTTAAAATCATGAATATATTTGTCTGTGCTATATCCTGGAAACTTCTAGTTTCACATTTAGGTCCCTGATTCATTTGGATTTTTTTTAAATTTTTTTTTTGCTTATGGTCAAGGTTCATGTTTTTCCACATGTGGATATTCTGCACCAGATATGTAAAAAATAAAAAACAAAAACATCTACCCTTTCCGCTGGTCCACAGTGCCATCTTCGTAAAAATCGCAGTGTCTACACATGTGTGACTTTGTTTCTGAACTTCCTGTTCTGTTGCTTTGGCCTGTTTGTCCACCCTTTCGCTGCTTCCACGCTGTCTTAATGACTATAGGTTTCTAAGTCTGGGTATCTAGTAATAAAGTTCCTCTCCTGTGCTTTTCTTCTTTAAGTGACAATCCCTACAAGGGATGGTATATATTTGGCTCACTGGTACTTCTAGGGTTAGCTCTTCGGGTGCCCCCTCTAACATGGGTGGGGCTTAACAATCCCCCCTCCTCGCCGTGCCCCACATTTTGTCTCCGGCCTTCAGAGCCCTACTCAGCTGGCTGGACTCCGCCTGTTGAAACAAGCAGGCGCTTCTATGGTCAAATGCGCCCCCCGGGCCAGGCTCGTCTCTAAGCTTCCTCTTCAGCTGGATCTTGACGTCATGACCCTGTAATGCCTAGTTAGCCCTCCAATACCTTCAAACTGATGTCTTGTAGGTTATGTCCAGCTTCTCCAGTTCTAAGTGAGAGATTCGGTCTGAATTATCCAGTCTACTTTATTGAAGATGAAACTTCTTATCCTCCTTAATAGTTAAGTATGTTTGAAAACGTTCACAAGAAAAGAATTTATTAATACAAAAGAGTGATCTCCAATTCGCATGGCTTTGGGCCACTACGTAACCCCGGAATCATCAGATGCTAAGGATAGCTCGCTAGTGAGGTGCCAACCAAGTGTTGGACACTGGCAGTGGCCTTCAGGTCTGAAACGCCTGAGCCCACAGGTGCCGCTGAAACAGAGGCAGGCAGGGTTGGAGCCACGCCAGAAGATGGTGACATGTGGACCAGCTCTTCTAACATTTGACCAACCCAGACGCATAAGCGGCTTAGCGCAAGTACTCAGAACTCAGAAGAGGGGGAAAGATGCTCAACTGTCTGAATTTTTTCACCTTTCAAAGTACTTTTTTGCGCTGTGTCAGAAGCACTTTATACAGACGACACGCATTCACTGTGAGGTCTCTGATATTCTCATAGGTGGGGTTTTGTATGCAGAAAGGACTATTTCAGGTTAACTTGTAGAAATAAGGTTTTTGATTTATTGTTAATGAATGCTAACATTGAATGAAGTCGCATTATATGGCAGAGACCATCTAAGAGCTTAAACCTATCATCTTATTTAATGCTCCATTAATATTCTGCCTTTAATGTCAGCACTCCCATTTTACAGGTGAGGATACCGAGGCACAGCCAGGTTAATTTACCTGCCCAGGGTCACACAAGTAAATGGCAGCGCTACGTTTTAAACCCTGGCAGGTTAGCTCCAGCAACCAAGCTCTTAACTATTGTGTTCCCTGTTTCTCTTTAAAGAGCCAAAGGCTTCTACACTTAGCATATAAATCTCATTATTCCATGTATAAGTCTAACAAATTTTAACAACCTCTTTAAGGGAAACTTTGATTCACGGGTGATTCCATTTATAAACTTGGTTAATTAAATTCCTTTAAACATTTAAAACTACAGTTATAAATTTACAGTGTTCTATTTCCTTTTAAAGTACCTCATTTGACTGACTTAACCAACACAAACCTCCCAGCTACTTACATTCTTATGAAGCTAATAAATTACACTTATGAGTGTGGGGAACCCTAAGTTCTCCTAGATGTTTTAACCCTGTGTGTTGATTTCCCAAGATTTCCATCTAATATCACAAGTCTAATGAATCACTCAGTTCATATTTTAAACTAAGATCACAAGTCTGAACTGTTACTACAGAAGACAAACTCTCTTAAACGTTACACTTAAGGTACCAAATATGCACAGAATTCCCTAATACAAAAGCACCAATTTGATTATTTTTTAAACATTTATATTTTCAAGTTTGCAAACCCCTAGGTTAAAACAGTCTTGCACTGGGAAACAACTTTGTCCCCCTAACCAAATTTGGGGATTACCTTCGCAGGCCTTTCCCCCCCTCAATTAGCCGAGGGTTCCCAAATGACTGGGATTGCAAATCATGATTTGACCAGATTCTTGTCTGCAACCCCAGCATCCAGGCTGAAGCCGTGTTCATGTCATCACCCACTGTTCTCAAAACTCACGGAAGGGAGGAGCCATGAAGTTCCTGTTCTCCCCGGGTTATGAATTTAGCTAATTTCTAAGTCATACAGTGTCTCTAACCTCTCCTTAGGTAACCAACCGCATACTTGACTGGGTTCAATAATCTATTTGCCACTCCACTCCATTCGGGTTTATATTTTATTCTGCCTCTCTGTGAGGGCTATGCAACTCGTATGGATATTAATGTAATAACTGATTGAATTCTGCACGTCTCTGACAGCCGTGTCTGACTCAAAGTACAACTTCTACCAGCACTATTCACACGCACGCACCCACACTCACCCACACACCCCAAGATATTTTCAAGCCCACCTGGAGTCCTGGACAGACACAAACTATTGGTCAATTTGAATACCTAAGAGAAGCTTAAATCTAAACATTTGCTTAGGTGAGTGGTAAGGGGGATATAGAAGACACCTGCGTTATTTAAATGTGAAATCGCTTTCTAAATAAGCATGGGTTTGACTGGAGATTTGAAACGAAATTCCAGATTAGCATGGGAGTTGCAACTCAGTTGAGGCACAATCCCCTCCCACCCACTGTATCGGGGAAACATTTCTTTTTTACATTAAGGCTTTTAAAGACAATACGAGGGAGTCAGAAGCTCGTTTTCTCTCCTCCAGACCCAACATGTAAGCCTCTTGTACTTGCATTATCATAAAGCCCTGGTAATTGCTTGAACAGGTTCGTTTATCCTGCAACCCGCCGGCTTTATCTGCCGGTACTGAAAGGGCTGAAGGCAGCCGAGCCCCGGGACGGCTGTGTCAGGACTCGGGACTGCTTGGAGCAGGGAAGTGGCTCCCGCATTGCCCGTGTGGAGTCCACTCTGCTTTCCCCTCCTTCCTCTCCTCCTTCTGCCTGGAGCTCACCTCACCACCAGCTCTCTCAGACACTCTCCCTTCCTCCCTCCCCGCTTTCTGCTCCCTCACTCACCCTCCCTCACTCCAGAGACCTTAACCTTGGTCGACCAACAAGCACCCCCCCACCCCCACCTCCAAATCTTATTACTGTTGCTACAGTCGGGCCCAGGAGAGGAGGATGCACGTATTGATAATCGCAGCTGGGACTGCATAAGCAAAATAAAGCCAGCAAAATAGGACCTGGTGGACAGTCAGAGACCGTGGAAAAGCCATCGATTGCTGCTGTGGCTTCTTTCCATACAGCAGAATGAGCGCGGAAGAGCTGAACTCTGGGTAATTTCTAGCAAACAATGTGCTGTAGAGCGATATTTGTAGGGCCTGAAAATCGAAGTAGAACCCCCGGCTCCCCCTAGAACATGCTTCGTTAGTGTGGAACAAAGAGCTGGCTGCTGGCTGAGGACAGCATTTCCCATTCGGCAGCGCAGTGCGGGGAGGGGTGGTGGCAGGTACAGTGGAAGCTCAGGGAGGCTGTGCTGACCCATCCCCGGCATCAGAGAGGGACCGAGGAGAGCCACCCGCCTTCTTGGTGCAGGGGCTGTCGTTTCAGAGGTCAAAGGTGCCAGTCCCCACACTCACGAGCTGTGTGAGCTTCCACAGCTGTTCATCCCAGAGTCCTCTGTTTCTCTCCTGCTTTCATCACAGGCTCCTGTGGGGACCGAGTGGGCACAGTGATGTCAAAGCATCTATTTTGTCTGTATCTGGGTGATTTTAAAGACATGGCCAGTGTCACAAGTGGCAGAAGCCTACGCTGGGGACCAGCGTGGTCAGGCCCCAGGGGAAGTCAGTGGTGCGCACAGCTGCAGTTGCGGGCGAGTCTGACGAAGGGACGCCTACGAAGTAGCGACGGGGTTCAGGGAAACCAGCACAGCAGAGCAAGCAGGTTCCAGAACCTGGGGAGCCCTGAGGCACTAACTGTAGAAGAAGGCTGCCCCACAAAAGCGGCTGTCTTTCCTAGGAGAACTCGGCCACTCCGAAGGGCGGCCCACATGAGAAGCAAGCGGAGAGCTAGCAAACACCTGGCTTCACCCCTGCCCAGCCTCTGATCTCTGGGAGAGAACTGCACCAGCCCAGCCCAGAGGGGAGCTGGAACCACCGGGGCCAGGGCAGGAGAAGGAAGGTCCGGAGTGGTTCTGGAAGCGTCCAGTACGGTGCCCTGCTTTGTGTCCCCAGACACCCTGTGACTTACCCACTTGTATGTCGTTTGCCCACATTAGATTCCTTCGAAGCGGGGGCTCTACTGGCCTGAGTGAATTCAACAAGAAAGCAGCAGCTGGAAGTGTGTTGCTAGAGCTGGTCCGCCAGCAACAACGTCAGAGCCGGACTCTCTGTAATTCTCTTGGCCTTTCTTTTGTTTGTCACCTCGCGGTGATGTGGTCCCAGCATCTCCTCATGCTAACCTCGGTACCTAGTGTGGTCCCTAGAGCACGGAGGATACTCAGTAAACTAGGACTGAGTGAAGGACTCATGGCCGACCACCAACAGGAGACAGTCAAGAGAGGGATGCTTCTCAACTCAGATGTTTATTTAAAAGGCAAACGAGCAATGCCTATCATACACTCATAGAACAGCATGGTGCAGCGTCAGGCACTGAGATACGTGCAAAGACCCTGGTGGCAGGAAGCCTTCTGGTGCCCTCAGATCTCAGAAAGATCAGGACCTCTGCCTCCACACGAAGCCCCTGCCCTGAAGCCTTCCTGCTCCGAGTAGCACACAGCAGCGCCCCTCCTTCAGCCCCCATGGCAGGCAGCCATGGCAGAAAGGCAAGCGCACCCAGTGTGGCAGCTTCTCCATTGCACTCGGGTGTCTGCAGGCTAAAGTGGGCCAGAAACTGTGGAAAACGGAAACATGCCAAAGCGATTCTCTGAGGGGCTCCTCGGTGCCCTCCCGCTCCTGCTGGTGGGCACAGGTGGGAGAGGGAGGGCAAAGTCCGTCCCAAACACCTCCTCTCTGCCAGGTGAACCCTGAGAACAGGAACGAACCCGTGCCTTGAACAGCACGGAAGGGAAACTGAGCCTGCTTTTGCCTGGGGCCCCATGCTCTGCTGGCCAAGGATTTCCCAGAAAATCAAACCTGCTGGAGAGGAGGGAGCCCAGAGCAGTGGGCGGAGTGTCCTGGCCCTCGGTCCTTCGGCAACGATGTAGGCCAGCCCCGAGCAGTCGGTGTCGAGCGGGTCCCATTATATTTAGGCCAGTAC
>PVKM010016064.1:0-27218 GCA_004027735.1 Carollia perspicillata | reverse complement strand
CCTAGGTGCCCATCAGTAAATGAATGGATCAAAAAACTATGGTACATATATACAATGGAATTCTATGTGGCAGAAAGAAAAAAGGAGCTCCTACCCTATGCAACAGCATGGATGGAACTGGAAAGCATTATGCTAAGTGAAATAAGCCAGGCAGTAAAGGACAAATACCATATGATCTCACCTTTAACAGGAACCTAAACAAAACAAGCAAGCAAAATATAGCCAAAGACATTGAAATAGAAAATGGGATGACAGTATTCAGAGGGGAGAGGGGAGGGAATTTCAGGGAAAAAGGGAGGGGATTATAGGAACAAGTATAAAGGACACATGGACAAAAACTAAGGGGGGTGGAAAGAGGAGGGAGGTGGGGAGCACTGGGGGGTGGTCTGGAATGGGAGTAAAAGACAGAAAACTGTACTGAAAAACAATTAATAAAATAAAATAATAAAATAAAATAAAAAATAAAATAAAATAAAATAGAAATTAAATTAAATTAAATTAAATTTCGTTTCTAGGGAAAAAAAAAAACAGTTCCAGACAATTATTTTATTACTTACAAATTTCACCTAGAACTCCTCTTTCCTGTGCTCGTTTCTTCCCTTAATGGGAACATTAGATCACACTAATATACTTTCATTTTCTAATTTGGAATCATGTTCTATTTGGGTTTGTCTCATCAACTTTATCTTTTACGGGGTGATACCCCAAAAGTAACAATCACCTGCAAGTACATAAGAAAGTTTGCAACTGACTGCTTTACTTGGTGTTGATAAATATCTTACTAATTTTTGTAAATCACAGTTAGTCATTTAAATACATAATCTTTTAACTGAAGAGATGCTGTTTGGGGTTACCAGGAAAGATAACTAGATAAAAACTTATTAGAATCTCATTCATTAGGTGAATTCCCTTACCAGTATAGGGTTTATCTTCAGGCATGCAGTTGCAGAAAATCTTTTTTTTCCCCAGAGATTTCAAGTTAATTATATTCTGAGACTTTTTTTTCACTCAAGCTAACAAAGCTCAAGGAAAACTTTTTATATAATGAGAAATGGCTTTTGCATTGTTATGGTCATCTTTGAAGAGGTGTGTGTCTCTGGTTCACATGCCAAGAATGATGCTGCCACACAGATGCTATAGGATAAGAAAAAGCTTATTACTCATATAATAAAGCTTTCTGCGGAGAGCAGGGAGGCTCCTAAACAGATAAAAATAGTGTAAGAAAAGTAGACTAGCTTGGGTTTTTTTTTATTTATGGAGTAGGTCTAAGAAGAGGGTTCTCCATATGTGGACCGAAATTTCCCTCAGGTGACAAAGAAAGCAGCACCCATGTTTTCTTATCACATTCCCCACATTTGGGGCAGAAGGGTAAATGGGACTGATGGTGCTGTCAGAATTCAAACATTAAAAATGGAGTCAGACTATTACATACTTTTCTTTGTTTCAATTGTTTATTCTTATATTCAACACATTATCTCCTTAGCTAGATTAAGCCTTCCATTAGTTAAACTCAAATCTTCTTGGCTGGGGAATTATTCTTTCGATTTAAAATGTCGTCTTTTTTTTTTTTAGTTGATACTTAATATTTTACTAGTTTAGTTCTTAAAGGCAATCATAATTTTTACATTATTCAGAAAGTGTGATAACTGGGAATAGTAAGAAAAAAGCAATCATAATTTTTATGTTATTAGGAAAGTGTGATAAGATAACTGGGAATAGTTTAGAATTTTCCCAACTTAATAAATTAGTACACTCATAACTTGCAAAATTGGCTTTCCATTCTTTCTCAGCTGCCTGGATGCTTCAGTGAATGTCCAATTCCTTAAATTCTTAAAGCTGTAAGCCACATAGTTGAAATAAGCTGCTTATATCTGTTTCTATGAGAGACTGCCTCTCTGTCAAGCTCCCAAACTATGTATTGTGCCATTGGGACATGAAGAGAAAAATCTCAGAAAGGAAGAAATTGAGGGGAAGACAAAAAAAGCTCTACATACGTAATACC
Organism: Carollia perspicillata; assembly: GCA_004027735.1. Taxonomy (NCBI): domain Eukaryota; kingdom Metazoa; phylum Chordata; class Mammalia; order Chiroptera; family Phyllostomidae; genus Carollia; species Carollia perspicillata. The sequence continues at coordinate 25,216 of PVKM010016064.1, read as the reverse complement.
CTCAAGTCCTTGGCCATCTCCTGAACTGCACATGCACAGGATGAGAACTTTATAAAGATTCATGTGGTGACTAATTTTTAAATGAGTACAGCTTAGAGATGGGGCAGTACAGTATAAGTATGACACAATCAAGTGGAAAGACACCAGACACCTGGGCCTTGGACATCATACTAATTTTACAACCAGTTAAGTGTTAAGTTGAACGGATAATTTAACTACCATGTGCTTACTTCTCTTCTAAAATGTACATGATTTAGAGCTTATTCTACCTTTAACATAACATGATTTTGGAGTGTAAAGGTAAAGCATTTGCTCTTCTGTTCTCTAAGAGTAGAAATTATAAACAATAAGATAAATTTTTATAAAATTAAATTGCTTGAAACCAACATAGTTAATATTTTTAAATAATGGTCATTTTGTCTTTAAGTTCAATGAAAAAGGGTTTAAAATAATATAACTTTTCCAGTGAATTTTAAGGGTCACCATATCTTGAGCATTAACTGTAATTCAATTGACTTTACATGGAAAATTATTTGAATAATAATACTCTTCAATGAAATATTTGATATTTTATTTTAAAATATTTTAGCCTTTATATTTATCTACCTACTTATTTATTTATTTTTATTTTAGATGGGTCTAGGAAAGACAATCCAGGCAATTGCCATCGCTTACTTCTATAAGGAAGAATGGCCTCTTTTAATAGTGGTCCCTTCATCTCTGAGGTACCCTTGGACGGAGGAAATAGAGAAATGGATCCCAGAGTTAGGTCCAGACGAAATCAGTGTTATTCAGAATAAAACTGATGTTGGGTAAGAACAACTTTTTAATCTTTTGAGGGTCAAAAGCACCAAACATTTGTATATACCAAATAAGACTCTATATTAAGTAGATTTATTCTGGGCTAAAAATGCAGTTGTCTTTATGAAGAAAAACTACAACAAAAAACACGATTGCTGTGTTGGTACTGGCTGTTTAGGAGCTCCTCCATTCTTACTAAAAGGTAGAGAACTGCAGAAGACTGACTCTGTCCTTTATTTTCACTAGTGATACAGAAAATGCAAAGTGACATGGTTTATTTTTAACGCATTTATTTGTCTAATTATATAATTCTACATACTGATTGGGATCATAGTACTGTACATACAAAAATGAATAAGATACATCTCCTGCCCTCACCGATCTTACGATATAATAATGGAAATAAATATGTAAATGAATAATTAAAGTACAGTATGATAAAGAATAGTATAGATGTATGAATTACAGAGATAGTTCAAAAGATCAGGGTCACTTTAGCCCAATGTTTCTCTGCACAAGATGGTACTTTGTCTTTTCCCCACACTTCAAGCATCCTGGGGCCAGAGGCATTTTTGTTGTCATGGTGACAGGGATTCTACTGTCCATGAATGGGAGGGGCCAGGACTGTGAATTGCCCTGGAGGGTACTGGACACCCCTGCAATAGTAAGTATTGTCCTGCTCAAAATCACAGTAGCACCTGTCTTTAAAATCTCTGCTATCCTGCTCATGGGAAGGCTTCATGGAATAATCAACAAATATTTGAGTATCCACTTTATTCATGATCATAGATGCCTAGAAGCAAATGTTCTCAGAAAATAATGTTCTTATCCTACTAAAATATGGCTTCCTGGATGTCAAAATCTTCCAAAAACCATTTATTTAAAAAATTGGATTTAATTAACCAAATTTTAAATTTTGGATCCTTGTTTATTATATTTGAAGACTATAAAGTCTTAAGAGAAATTGGGTTTCATTAGTGGTACCATCTCCTCTTATTTTTCCTCTTTTTTTCTTTGTATTTCTTGAAGGCCTGAAGAGGTATTAAAATCCCTATACTTCAGGCTTTAAAAAACAAAAACCAAACATTGACTAAAACACATTGTGAAATTTTAAATTAAATGTCTCAAATGCCAGAAGAGTACTTTGGGAATTTCTAGATGGCTCTTAATGATTAAACATATATTTTACTATGACTTTTTATCTATTTACATGGTAACCTTAAGTTCTATTTACCAAAAAGTTTTATTGTTTATGATAAAATAATTACTGAAATATTTTTTAAAGTACATGAATTTTCTTTTCTAGGAGAATATCGACCAGCAAAGTGACAGTTCTGGGTTACGGTCTCTTAACGACAGATGCAGAGGCTTTGATAGACACGCTGAATACTCAGAACTTCAACGTAGTGATAGTGGATGAATCACACTACATGAAGTCCAGAAATGCAAGTCGCAGCAAGATTTTATTGCCAATAGTACAGAAAGCTAAACGAGCCATTCTTCTTACAGGAACTCCAGCTTTGGGAAGGCCTGAAGAGGTATTAAAATCCCTGTACTTTGGGCTTTAAAAAACAAAAACAGAACATTGACTAAAACACGTTATGAAATTTTAAATTAGTTGTCTCAAATGCCAGAAGAGTACTTTGGGAATTTATAGACAGCTTTTAATGATTAAACATATATTTTACTATGACTTTTTATCTATTTACAAGGTAACCTTAGCCATGCTTGTGAGTCCTGCTTTTAAAAAAGTTTTTACCTTTATTATAAGGTTTTTATATCTGGTACAAATTTGTAAGGAACGTTTGTGTTCTTCCAGTTGTTCTGTAGCCTTAATCTTCATTCTCTGTAGTGTATTCTACATTATAAGCTCCTTAGGATTGGAGTTGAATCAACTTTTTATTTTTTGTTAAGATACATCTTATATTTTATACTGTATTACATAATCTCTTTCTGTTTCTCTTTCACTTTAAGATCCACATTTGGGAAGGTAGAAAATTATGGGCAGACCAAATAGTGTATATACTTAGAATGCAGGAATAAGGCATTAGATGCCCCACTTAGCTTTTACTACTCTGAGAGGCAGGTGGGGTAAGGAGTGCTTAAAGCACTGGGAAGAAGAAATAATGGGTGAAACTCTTATGAGTCTGTAAGGGTCACTGTAACCCAGGGAAGTCCTGTCTATTAAAGCATTTACCTTAAACCCACCTATTTCGATTTTATTTTATTTTATTTTATTTTATTTTATTTATTTTATTTTATTTTATTTATTTTATTTTATTTTATTTATTTTATTTTATTTATTTTATTTTATTTTATTTATTTTATTTTATTTTATTTTATTTTATTTTATTTTATTTTATTTTATTTTTTAAAAGATTGTGTTTATTTTTAGAGAGAGGGAAAGGGAGGGAGAAAGAGAGGAAGAGAAACATCAATGTGTGATTGCCTCTCGCACACCGCCTACTGGGGACCTGGCCCACAACCCAGGCATGTGCCCTGACTGGGAATCGAACCAATGACTATTTGATTCACAGGCCATTGCTCAATCCACTGAGCCACACCAGCCAGGGCCCAATTTTAAAAATATACCCTACAAACCCATGTAGTAGAAAAGCAGATGGATGGGCAGATGATAGATAGATGTATATGTAGTATATATAACTATACCTACATATATTAATATAGACCTACATTAAGTTATTAATTTTTGTAATCACATAAAGGCTAGAAACAGCCTGTATACCCATTAATAAGAGACTGTTTAAGCATTTTACATCACATCTACACAATGAGTTGCTGTGGAGCCTTTAAACAGTGCTCTATTATTGTAATACATTGCTTATATAATTTTTAAAACTTAGTAAAAATAAATGTATATGCACTTCAGTGATGTCTAAGACATGTTTGGGACAAATTCTAATTGTATAACATGATCCTATTTATATGAATAAAAGAGAATATATACATATACTTGTCTAGGCATAGAAAATCCATAAATGTATATTTAAGAAAAGGATGACAATTATCCATAAAGAACAGCATGGTAGGATTGGGGTGATGCAGGGGAAGGAGGGACCCTGAGGAAGGAGAGGTAGATTTCCTTTTTAACTTACTATTTTTTAAACTGGATTTATCATTGTAATAATAATTTAGTAAGAATGTTATAACACATTGAAAACACTTGTATTGTCTCAGCTTTTTATGCAGATTGAAGCTCTCTTTCCACAAAAATTTGGAACATGGACTGACTATGCCAAAAGATACTGTAACGCACATGTCAGGTATGACAAACTTTTTTCTTATAAGCTTTGTCCTCACATGTACTGTGAACATTAAGCTTTATTAGTCATTCTTGTTCCAGTGTTTTGCAAATTTGTGGTGGCTCTCGATTAATTTCTTCAAGTAAATTCTTATGTGATAACCTATGTATCAAATAAATAGTACTGGCAGTGTTTCTTTTTATTTTTTACTTTCCACTTACTTTATTTTTGAAATGATTCATTTTTATTAAATAGATGAGCATGCACATTGTAGAAAAGTGACAGACAACCATTTCCTTTTTCTTGGCAGTTTCTTGTATATTTCTTGGAGATACTCTATGCACAAAAATCACATAGAATTATATATGTATAATAATACTTAATTTTTATTTCTACATATTTAGTAGTATATTGTATACACTGTTCTGCAGTTAGCTGTCTTCACCAAATTTGTATTGGAGATCCTTCCAATCAGTAACTGAAAGAGCTTTGGCATTTTTTTAATTTCTAATATTTTTCCTTGTTTAAATCATTTTTAATTTTTCAGTTACAGTTGACATGGAACATTATATTAATTTCATGGGTACACCCCATTGATTATACATTATATAACTTGCTATATGAACATCCTGATAAATGTTGTATCCATCTGACACCATTTATTAGATTATTGGCTACACTTCCTATGATGTACTTTACATCCCCAGGACCATTCTATAACAACCAGTTTGTACTTCTTAATCCCTTTACCTTTTTCACCCATCCCCCCTCACATCTGGCAACCATTCAGATGTTCTGTCTGTCTATGATTCTGTTTCTGTTCTGCTTATCCCTTTATTTTGTTTTCTTAGATTCAATCATTGATAGATATATATTTATGGCCATTTTATTGTTCATATTTTTGGTCTTCTTCTTAAGGAAGACCCTTTAACATTTTATGTAACACTAGTTTGGTAGTGATGAACTCCTTTAGCTGTTTCTTGTCTGGGAAGCTCTGTATCTGTCCTTAAATGCTAGCTTTGCTGGATAGCATATCTTGGCTATAGGTCCTTGCTTTTCATCACTTTGGTATTTCTTGCCAATCCCTGCTGGCCTGCAAAGTTTCTGTTGAGAAATTAGCTGACAGTCTCATGGGAGTTCCCTTGTAGGTAACTAACTGCTGTTCTGTTACTGATTTTAAAAGTCTCTGTTTGGTTTTAACCTTTTGTATTTTAATTATGATGTGTCATGGCGTGGACTTCTTTGGGTTCTTCTTGTTTGGGACTCTCCATGCTTCCTGGACTTTGATGTCTATTTCATTCACTAGGTTAGGGAAGTTTTTTGTAAATATATTTTCAAATAGGTTTTCAATTTCTTATTCTCTCTTTTCTTCTTCCAGCATTCTGATAATACAAATGTTGGTGTGTGTGAAGCTGCTCCACAGGTTCCTTACACTGTCTTCATTTTTTTGGGGGGGGATTCTTTTTTCTTTTTACTGTTCTGACTGGGTGGAGGGTTTTCTGTTTTGTTTTGTTGCTTCCTTTTATTCCAGATTGTTGATTTGATTCTTTGCTTCATCTACTTTACTGTTGATTCCCAGTAAATTATTCTTCATTTCAGTTAGTGTATCCTTCATTTCTGACTGATTCTTTTTTTTTATGGTTTCCATGTCCTTTTTTATGATGTTGAAGTTCTCACTAAGTTCATTGAACATTCTCATAACCAGTGTTTTGAATTCTGTATCTAGTAGATTGTTTGTCTCCATTTTGTTTAGTTTGTTTTTCTTGATTTTGTTCTGTTCTTTCTTTGGGACATGTTTCTTTGTCTCCTCATTTTGGCTGTCTCTGTGTGTTGGTTTCTATGTAATTAAAGCTGCTATGTCTCCCAAGCCTTGTAGGGTGACATTGTATAGTAGGTGTCCTATAGGTTCCAGTGGCGCAGCCTTCCTCTTCACCCAAGCTGGGCACTCCAGGTACAACCTGCCACCCAAGTGTGGGCTGTGTATACCCTCCTGTTGTGGTTGAGCCTTGATTGCTATTGGCACCTCAAAGGGAGGGATTTACCCCCAGGCAGAACAGCTGCAAGGACTGGCTACAACCACCAACTACCATGGAGCATCAGATGTACAGGGTTCTGGTTCACTGATTCTGCCCCTGAGTGTGTCACTTGTGGAGGTGGTTGGGTTAGTTAGTGCTTTGATGTGGTCTGAAGCTATTCACCAGGTACAATATCTCTGGGACCTTGCAGGAGCTGTAGGGCAAGGTCAGCCACTGCCTGTGTTCTGCCTGGGGCCACCTAATATGAGCTACAAAGTGATCTTCAGGTGGCTGTTACTTGTGCCGGGCCTGGAGGTACCCAGGAGAGGCCAAGCTGTGAACCAAGGCCAGCTGCTGCAGGTGCCAGGCCTGGGGCCACTTAGTGGGAGATACAGTGTACACTGAGGCCAGATGTTGCTTGTTTGAGAGAGTTTACAAAAGTCTGAAGCATGAGCCAAGATGGGCCATTTATATGGGATAGCCATTGGAAACAGCCTGGGTAGGCCTGCAAGTTGGGTGATACAAGGTCTCAAGGAATCCCCAAGGGGTGGTGATGGGCATGAGCCAGGTTGATGCAGCCTGCCTGCTGGCTTTGTTGAAGGAGAGCTCATAAAAGGAATGATAACTTCTGCTAGCACTTTTCCATGGTAGAAAGCTTTCCCCTCAACCTGTTGCCCTGATACCAGACAATTCTGTTCAACCCAGCAGGTACCTGGTACCTTTCAAGCTGCTGTGGAGCTCAGAGGGAGTGAGTCAGAGTATGTCTATGCACAGGCCCTTTAAGAGGAACTGCCTGGGACTTGAGAAGCTGTCTCACTCAGCCACAATCCACACTGGGCTTTACAGCCAGAAGTTATAGGGACTTCCCTTCCTGGCACTGTAATCCTGGGCTGGGAGGGACTGGTGTGGGGCTGGGACCCCTTGCTCTTCAGAGTGGACCTCCGCAGCTATGATATCACACCCAACTTTTATCTGCTGCATATGGGTGTGGGACCATCCTGCTCTGTATCTCCACCCCTCCTACCAGTCTCTAAGCAACTCTTTCTTTAAATCCCTAGTTTAGGACTTCCATTCCACTGGGTTTCAAGTTGTTTTGAATGATAGTTGTTCTGTAGTTTAGTTGTAATTTTGACATGGTTGTGGGAGGATGAGAGTACCATGTTTACCTACACTGCCATCTTCACCAGAAGCTGGCATTTTTCTTTTAAATGCTGCATGTGATCCACTGTTTGAATGCACTATAATTTGTTTACCTAGCCTTTTGCTAATAGGCATTTGTTTGTGGTATCTAGCTGTTGCATACAACGCAGCAATAAATATTGTTGCACATGGTGAAGGGTAGTGTAGTGGCAAAGAACATGCAAGATAAGATGTACACCACCTGTGTTTTATTTTCACATCCAGTATTTACTAGATGTCTCTTGTTAGGAAAGGAACTTTACCTCCCTATACTTAGTTTCTTCAGCTCTAAAAAACAGAGAATAATTATTTCTGCCTCTGAGAGTTAGTATGAGACTGACATGAGCTAATATTTATAAAGACCTTGAACAATGAGTGACTGGCAAACAGTGAGCACTCAATAATTATTGGCTATTTTAATATTTCATATCACACACAGGAATAAATCTGTAAGATAAATTTATAGGAGTGTACATTTTTATATTTTATAGATTTTTACAAATTATTCTACACAGAAGTTATACAAATTGATATTCCCACCAGCAGTAAGATTGTCTCTTTCCCCACACTTTGCCAACATGTTCTAATATAAATTATTTTATTCTTCTTAATGTGATCTGATAGTAGTTTTAATACACATTTGTCTTCTTATGTTATTAAATGCAATGAAACATTTTTTCATACGTATAAGAATCATTTGTACTTTTTTCCTGTCAGTTGTTTATGTTCTTTGCCCTTCATTCTACTAAATTTATCGGCTTTTTTTCTTATTGATTTAATGGAAATCTTTATATAATATGAAATCAACTTTCTGAGGTGAATGCTCAGACAAGATAGTACAATAAAAAAAAACACACACACAAGGACCTTTTCTACTTAAGACTATAAATGTAGCCCTGGCTGGTGTAGCTCAGTGGATTGAGTGTCAACCTGTGAAATGAAAAGTTACCTCTTCAATTACCAGTCAAGGCACATGCCTAGGTAGTGGGCCAGGTCCCCAATTTGGGGTGTGCGAGAGGCAACCAACCCATCTGTGTATGTCCTGCACATCAGTGTTTCTCTCCCTCTCTTTGGCCTTCCCCCTCTCTAAAAATAAATAAATAAAATCTTTTTTTAAAAAAGCCTGCAAATGTAGAAATCTAAACAAGGACCATTTCTAGTTGAGACTATAAATGTAGAAATCTTCAACATTAGTATAATCCAGAAACTGATTAAAAGGCCTAATATATTAACCATATGCAAATGGATTCTTATGAGGAATGCAAGCACAGTTTAATATTAGGTAATATATTAATATAATTAGCCATGTTAACAACACAAGGAAAATCTTTATCATCTCCATATATGCTGAGAAATGTTTGATAGAATTCAGCATCCATCCTTGATTATGTATAGTCTTTAGTAAATTTAACATGTATATATGTGTGTTATTATAACTATATATACAGATATACAATATATATGTCTGTGTATGTGTGTGTGCTTTAAGTCCAAAGCCACCATCACATGAAACAGTAAAATCAAGGCCAGGATGTTCCCTGTTACCACAGTTTACCTTTATTCTGGAGACACTAATCAGTTCAATTACTCAAAAGTAAAGTGAGGTAAATATTGGAAAGCAAAAGGCAAAATTATCAGTATTTGCCAGTGATATTATTCTTTTGGAAGACCTGAGAAGATCGGCAAAAAAAATGTTCAAAACAAAAAAGAATTTATTAAGGTGTCCTAGCCCAAAGTTTCTGTTAAATACTAGTCTTTCTCTACATAAATAATAATTCATTTTAAGATATAATGCCAAATAGACAGTATTCTAGATATTGTTGGCAAACCCTTAGTCACATTCCCGAAGACTGTAAATGCCAAAGTTTGCCTACATAAGAGAGACAAATTAACTGGATTAAAAGTTTTCATAGGACAGCAGAAGTGTATGCCTGTTCCTTTCTTGCTTATTAACACAAACACTGTTTCAAAGAAAAGTGTATCTTTAAGAAGTGCTTTATGATTGGGAGATTGTGTCCTATTTCCTGTTTACTAGAGAAAGCCATTTCAAAATTATCATGCTTCCTAAATGGTATTTTCTTCCAGATTCCAATTCAAAAGTTTTATGTTATTTCTTTACTTCTTTACTTTGAAAGCACTATGATTTCATAGACTCTGGTTCAGATCAAGGCATTTCCTGGCATTCTAAGTTAGTTTGTAGAATGTTAAATTTTTTCCATAATGTTCTCATTCTATGAAGGTGTCATTTTCACATTATAACTTTGCAGAAAGAAAATTATGGTTAGTTATTCAGTTCTAGACTCATATTTTATATTTGAAATGTCATGACCATATTCAAAATAAAGTTAAGTGAAGCTTGAGCAAAAATATAAATTTGCCTTTACCGAGTTTATTATATAAGTGATGACGTACAGAGTGTACTAATGTGAATGTGGTTTGGAGATGAGAATTCGAAGTATTGGTGACCACCTTTGAGTTGAGAGGCACAGAAAGAGCATCACTAGGTCAAAGCATCCCATATCCAAAAATCCCTTACATTATTCACCGTACTAGGTTATATTTAGAGGAAGATATAAATACAAATATGATTTGGAGAGGAAAGCACATTCGGTTGTCAACCACTAGCACTACAGAGCTAGGAAAGACTGTGCAGATCACTCAGCCCCCCTCTGCCATTTTGTAGATACCTGGCAAGCTTAAATGGCTGGCCCTGTATCTGACCTCCTCTTATCTTTTTTTTTTTTTCTGTAAGAAAGACTTAGGGAATGGTAACTTTAATAAATGTCATTTTATATAGAAAAAGAGATCACATAGATCATTCAGCCAAGCATCCTGTTTCAACAGCCACCTTCAAAAGCTGTGAAAAGACATATTTTTCCTCCCTGATGTCATGCTTAAAGGTTATGAATATCCCAGAATATCTTTATAGTAATTTATCAAATTTTATAAACATTCTTCATCACCATTATTTTGTGCTGGTTCCACCTAACAGGAGAAATAGTTGTTTAAATTTTTATGAAAGGGAAAATTCTGGGTAGTAATACCTATTAAATATATTTATAGCCTTTCCCCAAAACATGTTAATTAATAGGTCATTGTCAGCTTCCAGAAATGTCTCTTGTGAAATTGCATGGTACTTTTTCCTCAACACTGTCACATTTAATTCTCATCCATGGCTAAATAGAGATCAGGTCTATTCCATTTTCAAATGGCTCAAATCTGAGAGAAATAGTTAATATACTATATAGCAGATATAAGGTTGAAAAATAGTTAGATAAAAATTAATAGGAAAATACTTCACTTATGCTTAGAAAGTCTGCTTTGTGTGGAAGGGATTTGAGGAAACACTACCTATTATCAGAAACACTACCTATTATCAAATCTTTTTGATTTCCCTGCACTAAATAGAAGTCCAATGTCTGTCTTAGCTGATAAAAATAATTTAAAGTAATATTAGGACATATTAATCAAAGAACATCCAGAGTAAGTGTTGGTGCTACTCCACTCATTGATTAGAGCACATCTGGAGTATGGTTTAATTTTGAATTAATCCATTCATTCAAAAAATATGTATAGGGTACCTGTTATATGCCATGCCATGTGCTAGGTAGGTACCAAGTATGCATTAGGGAATAAGACTCACATGGTCCCAGCCTTCAATGAGTTTTTAATTCAGCTAAGTAGATAATTACATTTGTGATGAGTGTCATAAAAGGGAAGTAAAGGATGCTATGACAGAGTTTAGCAGAGTGAACTAATCAAGTAACAGAGGACAGAAGAGAGCATCCTGTAAATGATAATTATTCGTTTGCATTCCAGGAAGAGAAATCTGTGTGCTAAGACCTAAAGTAAGGGACAGCTCTGCCTTTGAGAAACTAAAGGAAGTCTAGTTCAGCTGAATATTCTTGAGCTAATGGAGTCTTGGTCAGTCTCGTTCTTTATCATAATAACAATAAGAGTGTTTTGTTTTGTATTTTAGTTATCAGTATTGAGGAGTTATTTATTGCAATAAAACATACCTAAGAAAATTTGCCATTTTAGCAATTTTTAGGTGTAGAGTTCAGTGGCATTAAGTACATTTATGTTGTTGTGCAACCGTCGCCACCATCCTTCTCCAGAACTCTTTCATCTTCCCAAACTGAAACTCTGTGCCCAATAAATAACAACTCCCCGCTTACTTCCCACCCAGCCCACGATTGTGGGATTTTAAAGCAAGAAAGGGATGTGCATGATTTTATTTACTAGTTTTCTTTTTTTTTCTTGACAATATTTCCACATGGTTAGAAATTCTAAACCAATAGTTCTGAGTATATACTTTGAAAAACCTCCCTTTCACCTCAGTTTCCCTTCTTTTAGGCAAATATAGGGTCCAGCAGAAGTAAGGCTTGCTTGAGTGTGATTGATAGGGTACATGAATGTCTCACATGAGATGGACAGCAATTTGAACATGTCACCTAAAATGTCATATGGTGTGCTTGAGTGTGATATTTTTATGTTACATAATTACATGCTTATGGTTTTGTAATAAAAGATTTTATAATAAAAAAGGGGTATTATTTGTGCCAGACTCTGTATCTATGTAGTTTTTTATTTTCTGTATGTAGTTTTTAATCTTTCCACAGAAATTATATGCATTTGCAAACAAATTTATATCTTTTACATAAATGGCAGTATATTATAAACATAAATGAGTTTGTGCTTCCCTTATTTGTTCTTTTTTTATGTATACATAAATACTTTCATCCATTTTATGGCTGCATGGTATTGTTGAGAATATATCATAGTTTCTGAGGTGGTAGGAAGTTGAGGGAGTTTGCACATGATGATTTCTGTTTTATCTGAAATGGAAAAGAGAGTCATGTGTTCAGAGAAATGGAAAAGTGGAAGGTTAAAAGTTTGATGAATATTAGAAAGTAAAAAATTTGATGAATGTTGACATGGTTTGAATTTTTGCCTAATGGGAGCATGAGATAACAACACTAGTGTATTATAATTGGTAGCAACACTGAGTAACTATTTGAGATCAGTAATTGTAGATTTGTAAAGGAACCAGTCTTTCCTAAGGTATGATTTTCCCAGCAGCACCCAGCAGCCTAGGTACAGGCTTGGAAATGGCTTACAGTTGGAGCCATCAAAGATTTTTTTCATGAGCTTTTGATGCATGAACAAGGGAAATTATGCTGCAATGGTAATAACAAAGCTAATGTATGGACTCAGCAATGAAAACATGGCAAGGATGGATGTGAAGACAAGAAGGATATTGTGGATACAGTGAAAGTGGAGCACTCAGTTGACAGGTTCTGATGAGATAGTAAAGATATAGTGGGTATAAATTAACAAGTGGGCTAGAATGATGGGGATAGTTTGGATTTATCACGTAGAGCTGTTTTTCAGGACCGTTTATAGGCATGGGAGTGGAATGAATGATTGGAGTAGATTTTACAAGGTCACTGGAGACAAGGAATTAAGAAGGAACTGAAAGTCCTATTTTAAGAAGCATGTTAACAAATGAAAACGTATCTTGGAAAGGGTGACCAGAATAATGAGGGGATTTCAATATTCAGTTATACAAATGCCTAATACTATTGATTGCCTGCTTTATTTAAGACATTATTTCAGAGCTGCTGGCCACAGAAATATGAGTAAGACATAATGCCTGACCTTATGAAGCCTATAGGAATTTGAAAAAGACCTACAGGGAACAAGTAAGACCTGTCATTTTGAAGGAAAATTACACGTTTGTCTGTGTGGCCTCAGAGGGCAAACTATTATCAAGTAGTGAAACTTAATAGAGTAATTTTTAGCTTAATATGAGTAAGAACTTATAAAATATACTTAGTTATGTATGTATTTTTGACAATAAAACAGTAAAAACATATAACACTATAACAATAAAAGTGGAAAAGAAAAATACTATAATCTACCTATACTAACAAGTAAATTCTTTTCATTTTTTCTTTATTTCTACCTTGTCTATAGATCTAATAATTTTTACTTTTAATAGATTCTGATTTTAATGCTATCATCTGCTAATTTCACTTAGCATCGCCTTATCCCATGGTTTAAATTCTCTTTATAAGATTTTTATTTCTTTAGTTTTTACTAATTTACAGAAAGTTTATTGCTTTTGGAAAAATGATTTATACTTATTCTAAGAAATCAAAGAGAAAAAAATTTAATTAGTAAAAATTCAACTCAAATCACACTGTCCTGAGATAACTATTCATTATTTGTTTTGGTAACTTTCTCTCTAGATAGTTTCTCTGCTTAGGTACATAAAGACAGACAGACAGACAGACAGATAGATAGATAGATAGATGATAGATAGGCACTTTTATCTAAATAAAACCATATTATACATATTCTTCTGTAATACACTCTTTAGTGAAACACTATTTTAGCTATTTTCTGTATTGGTAATTACAATAAATAACTTTGATTAGCTACATGATACTACCTTTTGTGTATGATACTGTGCCATGTATTTCATTTTTTAATTTTTTAAATTCTATTTAAGTATATTTTATTGATTATGCTGTTAGTTGTCCCCATTATTTTCCCTTTGCTCCCATCCACCCAGTAACCCACTTTCCTCAAAATACCACCCCCTTAGTTCATGTCCATAGGTCGTGTATGTTCTTTGGCTTCTCCATTTCCGATACTGTTCTTAATATCCACCTGTTTATTTTGTTCCTACCAATTATGCTTCTTCATCCCTGCACCATTTCCTCATTTCTCCCCTTCCCCCTCCAAGCTGATAACCCTCCAATAATCCCCATACCTATGATTCTGTTCCTGTTCTGGTTGTTTGCTTAGTTTGTTTTTGTTTTTGTTTTTTAATTCAGTTGTTGATAGTTGTGAGTTTGTTGTCATTTTAATGTTCATAGTTTTGATCTTCTTTTTTCTTAATTAAGTCCCTTTAACATTTCATGTAATAATGGCTTGGTGATGATGAATTCATTTCGCTTTACCTTGTCTGCCTTTCAATTCTAAATGATGACTTTGCTGGATAGAGTAATCTAGGTTATAGGTCCTTGCTTTTCATCACTTTGAATACTTCTTTCCAGTCCCTTCCAGAAACTTCTTGCCTGCAAAGTTTCTTTTGAGAAATCAGCTGACAATCTTACAGTAACTCCTTTGTAGGTAATTCTCTGCTTTTCTATGCTGCTTATAATATTCTCTCTTTATCTTTTAAGTATATTTTATTGATTATGCTATTACAGTTGTCCCACTTTTTTCCCCTTTATTACCCTCTGCGCTGCACCCCACCTCCCACCAGCATTTTCATGTCCCACCCTTAGTTCATGTCCATGGGTTGTACATACATTCTTTTGCTTCTCCATTTCCTATACTATTCTTAACCTCTCCCTATTTTCTACAGGGCCATTTATGCTTCTTATTCCCTGTGCCTTTTTCACCCATTCTTCCCCACCTCCCCAGTGTTAACCCTCCATGTGATCTCCATTTCTGTGATTCTGTTCATATTCTAGTTGTTGCTTAATTTGTTTTTGTTTTTATTTATTTTAGGTTCAGTTGTCAATAGTTTATTGTTATTTTACTGTTCATAGTAAATTAAGTCCCTTTAACATGTCATATAATAAGGGCTTGATGATGATGAACTCCTTTAACTTGACTTCATCTGGGAAGCAGTTTATTTGCCGTTCCATCCTAAATGATAGCTTTGTTGGATAGAGTCATCTTGGATGTAGGTCCTTGCCTTTCATGACTTGGAATACTTCTTTCCAGCCCCTTCTTGCCTGCAATGTTTCTTTTGCAGAAATCAGCTGGTAGTCTGGGAACTCCTTTGTAGGTAACACTCTCCTTTTCTCTTGCTGCTTTTAAGATTCTCTCCTTCCCTGGCTGGCGTAGCTCAGTGGATTGAGTGCCGGCCTGTGAACCAAAGAGTCGCTGGTTCGAATCCCAGTCAGGGCACTTGTCTGGGCTTCAGACCAGGTCCCCAGTTGGGGGTACCCAAGAGGAAACCACACATTGATGTTTCTCTCCCTCTCTTTCTCCCTCCCTTACCCTCTCACTAAAAATAAGTAAATTAAAAAATTTATTTTTAAAAAACAATCTTAGGTAATATAATTATGTACTTATCTTTAATCTTAGGTAGTATAATTATGATGTGCTTTGGTGTGTCCTTCCTTGGGGCCCTCTTCTTTGGGACTCTCTGAGCTTCCTGGACTTCCTGAAAGTCTATTTCCTTTGCCAGATTGGGGAAGTTCTTCTTCATTATTTTTTCAAATAAGTTTTTAATTTCTTGCTCTTCCTCTTCTCCTTCTGGCATCCATATGATTTAGATGTTGGAACATTTAAAGTTGTCCCAGAGGTCCTAAGCCTCTCTTCAGTTTTTTAATTCTTGTTTCTTCATTCTGTTCTGGTTGAATGTTTATCTCTTCCTTGTGCCCCAAATCTTTGATTTGAGTCTTTGTTTCCTTCCCTTCACTGTTAATTTCCTGGACATTTTCCTTTATTTCACTTTGAATAGCCTTCACTTCTTCCTCTATTTTTTTACCATTCTCAGCCATTTCTCTGAGTATCCTGATTACCAGTGTTTTAAACTCTGCATCTGATACATTGTCTATCTCTTCATCCCTTAGTTCTGTTTTGGGAGTTTTGATCTGTTCTTTCATTTGGGCCATGTTTTTTTGTCTCTGCCCACCTGTTATGTTGTAAGGGGTGGAGCCTTAGCTGTTCACCAGGGTGGGGCAAGCCATTTCACTGTGTTGTGACACTGTATGTGCAGGAGGGGTCCAAAAGGGAACAATGCTGTTTCCTTGGCTCTCAGCCAGCTTTTAGTCACTCCTCTTGCTACCCACAAGCAAATTAGGCCCTTCTAGTGCTGATTCCTGGGTGGATGGGATTGTGTACTTTCTGAGACCCCGTGGGTCTCTCCAATGAACTCTCCTGTGAGGCTAGGAATTTCTCCCTCCACTGCAACCCCCACAGATTTTTCAGTCACAGGTTTTCAGGCTTTATTTCCCTGTGCTGGAACCCAGGGTTGTGCTGTCTGTCTCTCCCCAGTTGTTCCTCCTGGCTTAGTTGCACGCAAATGTGGGACTACCAGGTCCTCCAGCTGCCACCTTGCTCTGTGTCTTCTCCATCCTGGTTGTCTATCTCTGCTCCTCCTACCAGTCTGAACAAATGTTTCTTTTTTAACTCCTTGGTTGTCGGACTTACAAGCAATTCAATTTTCTGGCACTTGTGGTTACTTTTGGTTTTTAAATTTATTGTTGTCCTTTTTTTGGTTGTGCAAGGAGGCAAAGTATATCTAGCTATGCCTTCGTGTAGGCTGGAAGTCTCTCTCTTTATCTTAAACCCTTGGCATTTTAATTATGATGTGTCTTGGTGCTGTACTCTTTGGGTACAACTTGATTGGGACTCTCCATATTTTCTGGACTTGAATGTCTATTCTCTTTGCCAAATTAGTGAAGTTTTCTTTCATTATTTTTTCAAATAGAGTTCCAATTTCTTGTTCTTTCTCTACTCCTTCTGATACCCCTATCATGTGAATGTTGGACCTCTTGAATTTTTCCCAGAGGTTGCTTATACTACTGTCATTATTTTTTATTCTTTTTCTTCTACTTGTCCTTTTTTTTTTAAAGATTTTATTCATTTACTTTTAGAAAGAGGAAGGGAGGGAGAGAAACATCCATGTGTTGTTGCCTCCCCCGTGCCCCTTACTAGGCACCTGGCCTGCAACCCAGGCATGTGCCGTAGACTGAGAGTTGAACCATCGACCCTCTGATTTGTAGGCTGGTACTCAATCCACTGAGCCACACCAGCCAGAGCTCTTTTTGTTCTCTAATTGGTTGTTTTTTGGTTCTTTTTGTTCCAAGTCATTGATTTGATTCTCAGATAGATCCACTCTACTGTTGTTTCCCTGTAAATTGTTGTATATTACAATTAGTAAATCCTTCATTACTGACTGAGTCTTTTTTATGCTGCTGAGGTCCTCACTAATTTTCTTGAGCATCCTTATAAGCAGTGTTTTGAACTCTGCACCTGATAGATTGCTTATCCCCATTTCATTTAGCTCTTTCTCTGGAGTTTTTATCTGTTCTTTCATTTGGGCCATGTTTCTTTGTGTCCTCATTTTGGCAGCCTTCCTGTGTTTATTTCTATGTTTTTAGGTAGAGGTGCTTTGACTCCATGTCTTGGTAGTGTGGCCTAATGTAGTAGGTGTCCTGTAGGGTCCAGTGGCCCAGCCTCCGCTGGGTGTTCGAGGTATTCCCTTCATATAGGTTGAGTATACTCTCCTCTTGTAGTTGAGCCTTTATTGCTGTTGGCAGATCAATGGGAGGGATTTACCGAGGCCAGTCAGCTGCAAAGATTGGCTATGACTGCTTACCACCAACCTCTACCCTCCAAGGAGGATCAGCTTTTTAGGGGTAGTGTGAGAATGCTCCAGGTGGTCTATATCTGTCCACTGGGTGCACTGGCCGTGGGTTTCCTGGGTGGTACAGGCTAAGGTCAGCTCCGACCTGTATCTAGCCCAGGTCTGCCCTTCCTGAGCTCTAAAGCAATCAAGGAAGGCTTTTACTTATGCTGGGCTTGGATATTCCCAGGCTAAGCCAAGCCGTAAAACTAATCTGGCTGCTGCTAGTGCCTGGCCTGGAGCTCACTGAGGCCAACTGTTGCTTGTTTAATCAGATTTAGAAATCTATGAAGCACGAGCCAGGATCAGTCATTCATATGGAAAAGCCGCTTGTGTGGGCCCTTTAGTTGGGTGGGGTGGAGTCTCTGGGGATCTCCAAGGTGGGTCAAACAATGTTAGCTAGGTTGATGGAGTATTGAATATGGCACCAGCCTGCAACTCTGTGGCTTTTGAAGGAGGAGAGTTCAGAAAAGGGACAATGGCCTCTGCTCACCCTGATAACAGACACTTTAGCCTGTCCCAGTATGCCACTGGTGCCACACCAGTGCTGGAGCTCAGAGGGAGTGAGTCTGAGTAGGTGAGTGTGTGGGTTTTTTTTTTAAGAGGAACTGCTTGTGACTCCAGGAGTTTCTTCCACTGTCTCAATCCCCACCAGTTTTTGCATCCGAAAGTTGTGGGCACTTATCTCCCAGGCACTGGTACCCTCGGCCAGGGACCAAGTGTAGGGCTGGGACTCCTCACTCCCAAGATATCCCTCCCAAAATTTTATACACTGCACGTGAGTGAGAGACCAGCCTGTTCCACGTCTGTGCCTCTCCTACCAACCTCAATGGATGTGGTTTCTTTAATTATGAATTATGCAGTTGTCCATTTTCCATTTAACTTGATTTCTGATGTTTCTGAGTGATGGCTGTTCTATATTTTAGTTGCAATTTTGATGTGGTTGTGTGAAGAGGTGAGCCATGTCTGCCTAGGCTGTCATCTTGACCGGAAGCCTGTGCCATGTATTTTAGATGTATCATCTTGAATAAATTGAGATTCGGAAAGGTTCAGTAACTTGTCCTGATCACAAAACTAAAAAGTAAAAAGCAATAATTTAAACCCACCTTGCCTTCCATCATCTTTCCAATGTTTGAATTATTTGGTAATTCAGTGACTATGTTTATATAAGTGGCTAAATAAATAGAATATATGGACTAAATAAATTAATTCTATAATTATTTATTTCCCTGCTCATCTTTTTGCTTTCTACCTAGCCATCACTTCTTTTTTTACTCAAAGACCCCAGCACTTCTTTTAACTTCCAAAAGTTCTTATAGGCACATAAAATAATCTTTTTTCTTTTTCCTGGAAGTCTCCCATCACACAGCCTTCTGTTCTACTCCAGCCTGGGCTGGTTTTACTTTAGGCATGGTGCAGAGCTGCCATCCTGCATTTTCTTTTGCCATTCTACCCTATTAGATCTTCAAATTCCTGAATGCCATAGCTTTTGAGTTTTAGTTTATTTGGTCTTCTATTTAATACTTTATAATGTATTACATTATAAGGTAACATATTAAAAAATTGAATATGTACAGAAGTAGACAGAATACTATAATAAGCCTCCCACATACTCTTCTTCATGAGCTTCCACATTTATATGGCCACGCTTCATTTACCTGTACTCCCATATACTCTCACAACCCTATGTTGTTTGGAAACAAAGCCTAGACATCACAGTTTGTAAATGAAATATTAAAATACATATCTCTAAATAGCGAGGACTCTTTAAAAAAACAGTTAATTATAATATCATTATCATGCCTAAATAATTAAAATTAATAATAATCTCTTAATATCATTTAAAAATCTAGTAACTACTCAAATTTCCAGTTATCTAGTCAATATCATAATTTTATAGGTTTTTTAAAGTTTTTCCCCCATAGCTTGTTTGAATCAGCACCTAAAATAAGGCTCACACATTATAAATGATAAATATCTCCTATGTTTTTCTTAATCTCTTCATCTCCTCTATTTCCTTCTTTCATTTATTTATTTTAATTTGATGAAGAAGCTGAATTACTGTGATCTGGATTTTATAGCTTTGTGTTGTTCAACATGTTCCTTTTTTGTGTTTCCTGTTATTCCCACTTTGCCAAGAGTTTTTACCATAAATGGGTGCTGGATCTTATCAACTGCCTTTTCTGTCTCTTTTGTTATGATCATGTAGTTTTTTTATACTCTATTTTGTTTATGTGGTGTACCACATTTATTAATTTGTGAATGTTGTACCAACCTTGCATCTCTGGAATAAATCCCAGTTGATCATGGTATATGATCTTTATAATGTATTGCTGGATCTGGTTAAATAGCAATTTGTTGAGGATTTCAATATCTATGGTAATCAAGAATTGACCTATAATTTTCTTTCTTTATAGTGTCTTTATTTGGTTTTGGAATCAGGATAATACTGGCCTCGTAAAATAAGCTTGGGAGTCTTCCCTCCTTTTGAGTATTTTGGAATAATCTGAGAAGGATAGGTGTTAGTTTTTCTTTGAATATTTGGTAAAATTTATTGAGTTAGTATCAAACTACTCAGATGAATCACAAGATCACAGATATGGGCAACCGATGATTGATAGTTTCATCATGACATGTACCCACTCATGCATCATGTCTTGCGCAGTTTTTTGGTGGCTCAGCTCCTCTACAGCCCAGTGTGGCACCCTATGACTCCTGAATTTTCTCAAAACTAAAATCACCTTCGAAAGGGAAGAGATTCAGACTGTCAACGAGATTTAGGAAAATACGACAGGGCAGCTGATGCCAGTTCCAATAAAGGATTTTGCAGTGTTTTGACCAGTGAAAGGGATGCTGGAAGAACTGTGTGAGGTGCCAGGGTACCTACTTTGAAGGTGACTGAGGAGTCATTGTCCCCTGTACAATGTTTCTTATATCTTGTATCTTCTTCAATAAATGCCTCTATTTTTCATAGCGTGTGGCTGGATACTTTCTGGACAGACCTTGTATGTCTCAAAACACTGGATTTCTCAAACTTCTTGATCTGAAAAGTCAGACAGTAAATGTTCATCATTTCTATACCCCTTGACTGAAATCAAGAAATAAATTCTTTATATTTTCCTCCAACATTTTTCATATCTTTCATCACATCAACTGACTGAGGTTAGGGTGAAAAAATCAAAATGTGATTATTCCTCTTTTCTTTTTTTCTTTTAAGATTTTATTGATTTATTTTTAGAGAGAGAGGAAAGGAAGCAGAAAAAGAGAGAGAGAAACATCAATGTGTGGTTGCCTCTTGTGTGCCCCTCACTGGGAACCCAGCCCACAACTCAGGCATGTAACCTGACTGGGAATTAAACCAGCGACCTTTTGGTTCACAGACCAGCATTCAATCCACTGAGTCATACCAGCCAGGGCAACTATTATTCCTCTTTTCTGCAGCTAGATTACTTACATTGTTATGTACATTCTGATCTTTTCATGATAATACTTTACTTGAGTTTCAAAGCCACTTACCATATTTTGCCATGTAAAGTGTGCTCCCAAGTATGGTGCACACTCACATTTTGGACCCAACCTTTCAGGGAAAAAATCTTTCATTTTAATTTTTTAATTTAATTATTTATATTTAGAAACAAGACTGTTGTATTCCAGGTATTATTTTGCATACAGATATCGTTATTGCTTTCTAGAATTACACTTTTAATGCATAAGCATAAATAAAAGAATTAAAAACATTTATATAGAAACGGAATTAGTGCTACCCATTAGTATACCCCTTAGTATAATGTGCACCTTTATTTTTCCCTCAAAAATTTCGGCAAAACAGTGCATATTATACATGACAAAATATGATGATATTTTAGGATTTGGGGAACAAGTTTATGTTTTATTAATTTAGACTGTTGTTCTTTGTCAGCTCTGTTTGTAATCTCTCTTAGTCTTTTCACTCTCAATAAGTCCAGTTTTTTATTCTGTAATAATAAAACTTCATTCCACTTTCTCCCTCTGGTATGTTTTACATTAGATTGGTTCTCATTTCTGAACCTTTCCTAGTCTATAATATTCTTCTTGTGTGATACAACCAGAACTACATGTTGATTACACTTATGGCATGTCATTATTTAATATGAGAATAGAATATTCTAAATTTCTAACATTTGTCAAACTGTTCAGTTATTAAGCACTCATATATTTTGGTGGGAAAACAAAATGCTACAGCTATCTTTGGAAAAAGAGTTTCTTATAAAGTTAAACTCATGAATCTGTAAAACATTAAAGAAATGATAAAATAAGATGTAGATAAAGGGAGTGGAATACCATGCCAATGGGCTGGAAGACTCTGTGTTTTTGAAATGACTATTTTCCTTAAATTGATATATAGATTCAATGCAATAATAATCTAATACTTAGTAGAATTTTTTTTTAGAAATTGACATTTTAAATTTAAAATTTATATGCAAAGGTGAATGGTAGCCAAAGTTTCTTTCAAGGAGAAGAACAAAGTTAGAAGATTCACACTGTTTTTGTCAACTGTCATAAGGAAAGAAGGAGAGACATATAGATGAGTGGAATGGGTAGAGAATCTAGAAATAGACCCATGCATGTATGGTCAATGGATTTTGGGAAAATAATAATTTGTTTATATGTTTTATTTACATATGTTCATATCTAACTCTTCTTATAACCCTTTGAGAAAGGTGTTATTTTCCCATTTTACAGGTGGGAATAGTGAGGATTAAAAGACTAAGTGATGGGTCCAACATTATGCAACCAATAGGTGGAGGGATCAAAATTCAAACATGGGTCATCTTACTTCTACTCCCAGGGTCCCTTTACTACACCATGCATCCTACCTCCATCCAGAACCATGATACCGCCCCAGTCCTCTATGTCATCTCCTTGCTTCTGTTTCATTTTCTCCCCTTTGTCCTTCTGTCACTCCCCTTTAAAACTTTAACCCTTCTTTTAATTCACTGATAGTTGGCATTCTCCTATAATTTGTATACTGAGCTCTTTTTGCTAGGATAGTACTTTGTTTTTCAGATATTGAAAACCACTTGCTGTTTGAGGCATTCAGTTTGCCTCAAAATGTCCTTTGTGTGGTGACATGGGTCCTCATTTGCTTTTATGGACCAATTTATTCAGAATTGAGTTATCATAAAAGTAAGCTCTGAAGAGAAGGGATTTTCTCATTAATGTCTCATGAGTTACTTCTTGGGAGATACGCAATATTTTCTTCATGCAGCATTTTCTTGGAACATGTGAAAAAACAGATATGGTGAACTGAAGGTTGAATATTAAATCTTGCTTTCTGCTAGTCTTGAGGTATAGCTTACTGCCAAATCCAGTTAAATTTGTTTCTTTCTCTTAGTTGGTTGCTTCTAGGCCTTTGTTAATTCTTTTTAGGATTGCTCATCCAAGTCAATATTAGTATTGTGAGGTTAGCTTAACACCTTCACAGGCAGCTGCCAGGGTCTGATGATAGGAAGACATGGTTTCTTAAGAGCTCAAACTCAGCTTTGGGCCTCTAGCCTCTTTGGCATTAACTTTTTCCCGTTTCTCCTTAGTCTTATCAGAAATTTCAGTTTTGTTCTGAATTCTCAGGAACAGCCAGCTGGAAGATATGCAAAGGGCAAGCTATGGAGTTTCTATGGCATGTAGCTGTTTTGCCCTTTCTAGGTGGTTCATTTCCCCAAAAATCTCCATGTATATGTAAAACAGCCTGCAAGCTTTGTGGTCCATTGATTTTTTAAAATTAAATTTATTGGGGTGACATCGGTTAATAAGATCATATAGGTTTCAAGTGTACATCTATGATACTAGATCTGTATATTGCACTGTGTGCCCACCACTTAAGCACAAACCATCTTCTGTCACCATATATTAGGCCCCCTCTCCATTACCAACCCCTCCTTCCCTCTGGCAAACACCACATTGCTGTCTATGTCCATGAGTTCCAGTTTTATATCCCACATATGACTGAAATCATGTGGTCCTTAGCTTTTTCTGACTGACTTATTTCACCTAGCATAATACTCTCAAGATCCATCCATGTGGTCGTAAATGGCAGTATTTCGTATTTTGTTATGGCTGAGTAGTATTCCTTTGTGTATACGTAGCATATCTTCTTTATCCAGTCCTCTATAGAAGGATACTTTGGTTGTCTCCATGTCTTGGCCACCATGAATAAATGCTACAATGAACATAGGGGTACATATATCTTTGCGAATACATATTTTTGAGGTTTTCAGGTAGGGACTCACAAGAGGGATTTCTGGGTCATATGGTAACTCTATTCTTAATTTTTTTAGGAACTACCATACTGTTTTCCATTGTGGCTGTAGCAATCTACATTCCCACCAGCAGTGAATGAGGGCTCCTTTTCCTCCCAATCTCTCTGACATTTGTTATCACTCTCTTGTTGATAGCAGCCATTCTAACAGGTGTGAGGTGGTATCACATAAAAATGTGGAACTCTTCGTGAATTTGTGTGTCATCTCTGCACAGGGGCCATGCTAATCTTCTCTGTATTGTTCCGATTTTAGTAAATATGCTGCCAAAGTAGCATTTTTGACAAAGATGCAAGGCAGTTCTGTGGAGAAAGATGTCTTTTCAACAAATATTCCTGGAACAATTAGATATTCACATGCAAAAAGAAGAAGGAAAAGGAGGAGGAAGAAGGACCTGAAATTGAATCCAATGCACTAGAGGGTATGCTGGGAAGATGGTGGCGTGGGAACCAGCAGGAACCTATCTCCTTCCAGATACAGATTTCACTGGCAGAATCATTTAATGTCACTATTTTGGAACACAGGAGAATTTTAAAGACCTGCAACTTTCAAGGGAAGTCTTGGACAGTAGATTTTGGCTAATTTCAGTCATTTCCAAATCTTACCACAATAACATCTACCCATTTCCCACTTCCAGCCCCATGGCAGGCAGCTATATACATGTTCCCGGAGCAACTTGCACATAGCTCGTGGGAGTCAGTGTAGGCAAAAAGGACCCTATATACCAAATATCAAAGATCTGTGCTCTGACTACGGATTGCTGCTTCTAGTCATAGAGGGGCAGATGAAGTAGGAGCACCCATTGTTGGTGCACATCCCCCATTATTGCAGTCCCCTCCCTGTTCAGTTAAAGTGACTTCCCCAGGATTTAAGTAGCCAGCACTTTTATCTTCCCCTTCATTTTTCTATTTGTTTCCTTTTAGAAGCCAGACATTAAAGATTAGGACATTCAGAAACAAATACATATTATGGGTTAAATTTGAAAGTGACCACACATGCCCAGGGAAAGGCTCAGGCTCAGAATAGAACTAAGAATACCTTAAGTGTATACCTCAGGCTGTTCCTTGACACAGGCTCTGTAGAGAGCCTATGAAAATAAAATAAGAAAAATATAATAAATGAAATCAACAAAAACAGTAGAATATAGGGACAGGGGAGAATGTTATTTATCAAGTTACCACATTATTAGATTCAAATATCCAGTTTTCACCAAAGAAGTCATAGGCATACAAATAAACAAGAAAGTATGGTCCATTCAAAGGGAAAAGAAATAAATCAACAGAA
>PVKM010016063.1:0-27226 GCA_004027735.1 Carollia perspicillata | reverse complement strand
AGGTAAAAGAGAGGGCCTGACCCCTGAATAACTTTTATTTCTGGTTTTAAAATGGGGAAGCCTGCTAGGCAGGGTACCGCAGTGACTATCCTCCTAGTCTGCCCCCCCCAGGACACATCCCTGAGCCTTTCGTGGTAGAATTTTGTAACTGGGTCCCACTAAGTCAGTCACTTCTTGGTTGAAGGGTTTCCGCTCCTGTCCCTGCCCTGAGGATGGGCAAGGAGAAGGTAAATTGCTAGGTAAGCTGGAAGAAGTAAATGACACAATAGATGGGCATGGGGATGAAGGAAGTATTAATTACTTTAAAAACAACCCTGCTGCTATTTTTGGCAACCTTTGCTGACTTCATCAGATAGGGCCACAACATCTACTCATCACGATGTTTTCTAGAATGGATGAGTCCTGGTTTTGGATGAGAATATTTTCTGGTTCTCCTGCTCTTCCGCATTCTCTCCTCTTCATCTTTCCATCATTGTTAGTTCCCTTAATAAACATTTTTTTAATTAAGTGCCCACTACATGCCAGGCATCTTACTAGGTGCAGGGGATAAAACAGCAAACAGGACGGATCTAGTCCCTGGGCTGAGGGGGCTCCTTCTTCTCTTACCAACTCCACTTCTGACCTAAAAGAATATGCCTGTTGTCCTGATAATAAGTGCTAATTCCATGACAAACTTTTTTATCTCCCAAATATCATTTAGAAATCACCCACACTGAAGCGGTAGTGTAAGAAAGTCTTTAAATCCTCCTCCCCCAACCTTTTTGGCACTGTTGTGGGATGTGCATTTAAAGCTCACATAAAACGGTATTTCCTTTTACTTATTTTAAATTCTCCAAGCACAGGGTATGGAGCAAGCCCAGGGTTGTTCTTTTGGTCGAAGGCATGCGGGCAAAGCAGGGTCTGAGGGCAGCCGCAGACCGGGTGGATAGATGCTGGGGCGGGTGCTAGGGGGAGGCAGGTAGAGGACGGAAAGGGGAGACCACGGCCTCGGTACGTCTGATTCAGTGGGTCCCAGGACCAACTTTAAAATGTAGACTTGAAAAGACATATCATACGATCACATAAAGGTGCTGGTTAGGAACCACTGAAGACGGAAAAATTCTCAAGGAGAGTTCTAAAAACTGCTTGATGTTAAACAGATGCATTCTCTTTCAGCGCGAACCACGGGAAGGGGAAGTTTTAAGATGAGAGACAAAAGAGAATTTTTTTTATCTTGATAGTTGGGATAAAGTTTCTATCAAAAAACCGTAACCTCAGCAATGATGAAATAATTTTAGGGAGTTTAAAAAACTTAATTATACCGCTGAGTAGCCTTTTAATCATAGTCGTGTAATTTGCCAGGGAAATTGACAGGGAATTCCTATTAATTATAATTCATTTTTACATATATTATAATGTCACATATAGAAATTATTCATTTACATATTTTAATGCTCATTCTTACTTAAATGACTCCTGGTAATTCAGTTTTATGAATCAATAAAAGTCAGAATTTATGCCTGGAAGAATACAATTTAGCTTTTATAATAAGCATGTATTTGAGATGAAGGTGTTATTTGAAAGCTTGCACCGTGACTCAGAGATTGGCTTTCTGAATTATTCTAAGTGGAAAAAATGAGGAGCTGTCTTTGCAACTCATTTTATAATTAAAATCAGTTACAAAGGAACTCAATTCTACTTCTCTAAACCTTGTTTACTTGAATCTTGCTAATAGAACACAATTTAATTCATCTTTAATTTAAATCAGGTAACAAATTAACAAATTAAATACTGAATTTCTTAATTGTTTCTTGTCAGGTGGTATTCAAACTTGCAAAATGTTTACCCACCTGGGTAAGATTCCTGCAAAGTGAGAAACAGACCTTCCACTTGAATGTAATCACGGAAATAATAGCACCTTATTTGGTTTGCCACTTACCAGTTTATCATGGATTTTAACACCATAGAATTCAACATCTTTGTGGTGAAACACGGGTCAATTTAACTAAACAAATGCTACTTATTTTATAGTTTTAGGAATCCTGAACTGATCTGCATTCATGTGCATTCTAACATCCTTTCTTATGTTACAGAAATAAGACAGGTGTTACAGTTCATGCTCATGGTATGTGTTGTGCATGGGTCATGCATCTGATGGTGGCAAAAAATTGAGAAAGCCTGATGAGACATACACTACCATACTGTATGATCAGGAGAGATCAATATTCCAATTTTGAAAAGATAGGCCCAGAAACTTGGAGACATGAAATAACTCAGCTCATGTATCGTGACAGGAAAAGAAGTGAAAGTAGAATTTTCCAATTAGTTAGCCACAGGGTCTTTGAAAGACTCAACACCGTTGTCCACATCGCTATAAAACATGTATGACAAATAATTTTTCATAATCACAGTCAAGTTTCCAAGTGATTATCAATACGTTTTAGTCAACATTAATCACATGGGTAGCAGTAAAACTATAAATTGGATTTTCTGGATCCTGTAACTTTTCATCGTTGTTTTAAGTGAAGAGATTTATAAACTAACTCCAAGATTTAAAAATAAATATATGTGCATATGTATGTGCGTACATGTGTGTCTATGTGTGTCTAATGATCCTAATGCTGTAAAGTTGCAGTGAGGACACCTGAGAGCAGAGGTGCCCTTCTAACACACGTGTAAGTAAGTGTACAATACACGACTGTTAACTACGGGCACAACATTGCACAGCGGATCTCTAGAATTTAACCATTTCACACATCTGAAATTTTATGTCCTAGGAATTGAAAAAAATACTCTGCAGTAGTAATGGCAATTGTCTGTGGGTGGTATGCTTATTGGCCATTTTTCTTTTCATTAAAAAAATCTGTTTTGGGGGGGTGGTGGTTAACTAATAACATTTTAGAAGGTTTTCATCAATGAGTTTTGGTTTTATGAGCCAAGACACAAATGCTTGTAGCAAACTAACAGCTCTAGGCAAGAGATAGGCTCTGGCCTTGCTTCTTGCCATTGGGGTGGGAGCCATCAAGGGGTCTGAGATTCCTCACCCGAGGTCTCCGCCTCATCTGCTGATGCGAACGTGACTCCCGCCTGGCAGCAGGCTGTGACAAACACAGTCCAGATCTCAATTCTAAATGCAGACGTTGTTTGTCCCCCCAGAATGAATAGATGGGAGCCATTGGGGGAAGCGAAGCTCCCAATTGGTGAGTCAAGAAGGGTGGTCTAGGTTCTGGGCACCCACCTCCACCTGCAGATGCTGAAGGAAGCTTTGGGCCAAGAGCGCTCTCCACACAGTAGGGCGACAAGAGGGCTCAGTCCAAGCAAACAGGCATCTCAGGGGAGTGAAGTGGTTGGGCACCGTCCATCTGTCCTCAGGGATGGAGAGATGGAGGAACCTCTGTGGTCCTGTGGTACCCAGAATGCCAGGACCTGAAGGAAATCTGTCAGCATGTAGCTGGGCTCAAACCAGTGGTCTAGAACTTCGGGGCAGAGTGCCAGTCCTTCGGGAAACGACTGCAGAGGAGAGGGCACCGTCCCTGCCTGCGGAGAGGATGAGTTTGGGCCTGACAGGAAGGCGGAAGCCCAGCTGTGTCAAGTGAGACTCTGGTGAAGGCTTGCACTGAGCAGCCCAAACTGGTGGAATCTTGTTGGCCTTCATCCAGAAGTGAGCTGGGAGGTAGACTGAGCCGCTTCAGCCCTAGTGAGTAGGAAGGACCTTACTTCGCCTGGCATGCCAGACAGCAAGGAGCAATCTCCTAGGTCTGAGCTTGTGCTGTGTCAGAGAGATATTTTAGAGATTTTAAACTGGCTCTCGTATTCCCCCTGAGAGATGCCATGAGCACGTGGCGAGTTCTCAACCAGGGACAAGAAGCGACAACATGCAGGTGAGATGCTCTCTGCCCCGTGGAGAAGGCAGCAGATCTTGTTTGAAGACTCGATTTGCTAGGTTTTAACTGGGCTCTGGAACTGGGCATTCTCTAAATGTCAGCCCAGTAGCGACCATTCATTGGGTCCTTCACTGAGAATCCTGTGCGTTCGAGGCGCTGCGCCGGGTGTGCTATGTCGTGGGTAATTGCAGATGGTGCCTCGGTTGTGGGAAGTAAATGTTTTCACCTCGGTCTTCCAGAAGAGGAAACTGGGTAGGGTCACAAGATGGGCAGGTGGATCTAGGTTTGCATCCGGTTCTCCCCGTCTCTAAAGCCTGTGGGTCTGTTACCTGGCTTTTAGTATCTCGGTGGCAGGGGGGAGGGGGAGAGAGAAAGGGGGGAAAGGAGAGGGAGGAGGGGGTGGAATTCAGTCTTCCCAGGCAGTTCTGCAGGGGCGGAGAAATGGCATCCTCTTCCTTAGTCACTCTAATAGGGGGCACAGGGGGTCACGGAAGAGCCTTCATCGCTCAGGTAAAAACAATGTTTTGCTGCTTTTGCGTCTGGTGGCCCAGCAGAGTTAGGAGTCAATTTACTAGCTATTGTGGAGAGGGCCTTGCGCTTTGAAAAGATGGACTTGTTTTTATTCTCTCGGAGAATAGGTCGGTGTTAGTCCACAATGGTTTCAAATTACATTTGAAACAAGCATTTATTTCATTCTCAGAGCCTTTACTAATTCTTTGCCAGAACCTTTCCATTTGCCCTTGGGCCTTCTGGGAGATAAGCTTATTTCAGCTCACATTTTATTCTCCCGGACTGGCTCTATTTGGAGAAGACAGAAGACACTGAGTAAAATCTTGAATGGATTTTTCAGCCTTCTGCCTGCTGGACTCTCATATAAAGTGAGAAATTGGCTCACAGGCGCTGTGGCCTTCTGAGTGAATGCAATCGAGGAAATCTGTGGAGAGCCTGGCGCGCACCTTCCCAGTATTAGGTAAAGAGAAATACCCCGCCATGGGACTCTATAACAGATATCTACAGGGGCCGCTCAGGACCGGGGCACGATTTCCTTCCACCCCCCTACCGCCCCCAGCCAAAACATAATGGCACAGAGATTGCCTCGATATCGCTGCAGAAATCTCCTGGTGTTGCTCCCTCTGCTCGAGATGATACCTAGTTCCACCCTTCCCAGGCCTGTGGGCACCTCACAGAGTCTGCGGCTGCCACCGGTAGCACAAATAACTGTAGCCTTTGTTACCTTAGGACAAAAAGGGCAGAGCTGCTGGTTTACGGTCAAATGGATATGCAGGCATTTTAATACACTGATAAAGAGTTGTAGATTGAGAGCGTCACTACTTTGTAACTCCCAATGCAAGAGTGGATCTAGCCAATCATCATCCAAGGACTCTAGGGCTTTTAGGTGTAAGGACAGGGGTCTTTAACCCACCGAGCAAGCTGAGCGTCCCTCCAGTGGGGCAACTGATGAGAGGCAATGGGAGATATTTCGCACCACCTGTCTGGAATGTCGTGCCCTAAAAAAAACAAAAATCCTGAATCTCCTCCACAAGTATCTGACATGAAACAGGGAAGGCGATTATTATAGAGTACAAAAGACACGAGAGAAAACAGTGCACCACTGACTCTTGTTTGGATCCTGGCTTAAACTGCAACACAAGATGTCTGAGACCATCAGAGAAATTCCAAGAAGGAGCGAGTGTGAGCCGATACGAGGCACTTGTTTTGTATGAGGCCTGATAACGGCGCGGTGGGATTATAAAACCAAGCCAAGTCGTTGGTCCTTATTGACACTATTTGAAGGATTTGTAGACGAATGGTTCGCTTTAAAGTATGTCAGCGACAAATACATATTCAATAAATGATGTAGAGTGAAAAAAATGAAACGAGATGGGCAAAATGCACTCTCTGCTCCGGCATGTCCGTGATAAAAGTTAAACCATTCGGGGCTTTTAGTTAGTACCTTGTTTAAAGTCCCCACTCCTCTAAGAGGCCCTGTGGTCTCTCGTCCCCGGAAGGAAGAGGACGATGAAGGACCGGTGCTGAGAGTGTGACTCACTGTGATGGCTGTTTGCTTTTCTTCTTCGGGAAGAAGTAACGTTTCATTATTTTCCCAGCTGCAAGCACTGATTATGACCAGCTCACCGCCTCCTAGTTTCGTACTTACGTTTTTACTACAGCAAACTTGCATCGGGAACTATTTAAAACATTCAAAAGAAAGTGTAAGATGTTTAAGTTTGAGGATTTGGTTTTTAACTTTCATGTTCTGACTGTAACTTTTCTAAGACGCGCTCTCCCCGTGTTTCATTGCGAGAGACCCCGGGTTGTCCAGGGAAAGCTGCAAGGTCATTTCTGCGGGTTCCCTGGGGAACTTTGTCATGGCAGGGGGCTTGCGTCCCAAATAGAGAATCCTCAGACTCAACCAACCCAGGTACATCTTCCTCTACGTTCTCTTTCCACGTGAATTTTCGTGTTTGTCTTTCCCAGTGTTTGTCCCCGAATTTCCCCCTGGGACACACGCATGTTCGATGGCTGAGATCCTGCTGGTACCAGTCGCATGTTGACAATACTCAGCAGCGTGTGCTGCACACGGTGAACACCGAGCAGAGGAGGAGAGAAGGCCTCCATCAGCGTATTCGCAATGGGCTATCAGAATGGCTGTTTTTCTAGCCACATTAAGAAGCTGAGAGTGCGGGCGAGAGGAGAGGAAGGGCAGAACTGAGGAGGGACGGGGGGTCGGGAGGGAAGAAAGCAACGCTCCTGTGCGATACCGATGCACGAATGACAAGAGAAAAGAACACAGTGAGACTTCTCCTGGGACAGAGTGTGTTTGAAAAAGCTCGCTCACACCGGAGTCCTCTGACACGCACAAACAAAAGTACCTGCCACTAGACAGAGAGAGCAGCTTACTGGAGACTGAAGTTCTGCAAGCTTTGTAAAATTACCCTCATCTCTCTGCCACCCCAGGTCCGTGTCTCACTCTGTGGGGGCACCGGCCATTTCCTGGGAGGCCGTGGCTGGGTGCAATTGGAGCGGAGGCGTCTGTGCGCACCACCAAAGGCAAGAGATGTTTCTGTTTTCTGTAACCGTCCGGTCAAAGGCCCTAATCAGTCTATTTTTTCCCCAAGCTACCTATCAGGCCCTTTAATCTTTGGAGGCCTTTTAGGAGAGACCTCATAAAATCAAAAGGTCATTGCTTTAATCTGAATCAATTCAACAGAAAATTTCAGAAGAGGTCAGCTTTTCTCTGGTTCCCTTGGATCTAGTGTCTTTTTTTTTTTTTTTACATTGAGCATAAAACACCCCATAAAACATAAGAGAAGAGAGAGTTGGGCACTTAGCCTTGACCCACGGATTTGAGGGGTCATCTTCCTAGTGTTAACTATCCAAAATTAATTACTCATAACACATAGAGCTCTTTATAAATTCCTCGTGAATACCTAAGTGATCATTTTTCTCTGCACCTACTTCTACAACAAGCATCTATTAAGTTTTAATTATCTCTTTTCACCAAGCCTTTCATCTTGGTGTTCCCTCCACTGCCAGGGCCCTTTGAAGATGGAGACCTGGATTTAATAGATACAGTTCATGGAAGGGCTTACTTTGGGCCATCCAGGTTCCGAGCTTGTTGATTGAAGCTCTGAGGCCAACACGCTCCCTGTATATGCAAAACTCCCAATTCTCTCTGAATTCAAATTACTGTATTTTCTGAGGGATCGGGGCCAGATTTGGCCTGCCGCGTCTATACCCCTTTCCGGAGTGGAAACTTGATGAGATCAAAGTTTAAAAAGAAACTGCTCCATTCTTCCAGGCAAGTTCAGCTTTGAAACTTAACAAAAAAAAATTTGCTATGTGCAGGCACTGGCTCTGAAGAATTATACAACAGACTTAAAGGATAGAGAGAGAGAGAGAGGGAGGAAAGTTTAGAAAACAAAACTTGGCAATTAGAATCTTCATTATATTCAACTAGTCACGGGTTTATTTAAATATATTTCTCATCTTACTGAAGTATAGCATTATTTTGCATTTTATTTGTTTATAGCTACCAAAGGACTGAGCTGCCCATCTGTTGGAGGCAGGTCCGGTACCAGGGTATGGCCAAATGTAATTATTTCTCTTGCTACAGGGGTAATATGCTGTTGCTTCAAAGAAATCGATTCTAAGATGTATTCAAAGAAACCAGCTCACAGTCCGTGTTGAAGCATTCGGTCAGATCCACCTCGCTGTCTGGAAAGTCTTGAGACTCGCGGAAAACCGAGGGTTGGGAGGGAAGAGGAGGAGTGCTCTCATTCGGGTGCCCTTAACAATCTGATGTCAACGAAAACCACTCATCACTCAACAAAGAGATGGAGGTTCATTTTTAAAACCTTTAGGTGTCATTATTTCATTTCCTCTAGTCTACATGTTGATAAGGAGATTGGTATTTGAGTACTGGCATTTGAATTCTGAGATATAAAAACCTGGCAAGAACAAAGTGCCTCTTATTTTAGGCATCACTCAAATGTCTTATGTACAGTTCGCTGTGACTGTAAGCTCTGCTTCGGTGGTGGAGAGCGAGCGGCTGATTCTTGCGTGTGCGCGGAGGTGATTATCTCGCCGTGGAACGGGCTGGTTGGTTCTATCGGGAGTGAGGTAATGGGCTCCTAAGCTCTGCAGCTGGATGTTGTTTGGCGTCGATAAACCTGCTTCATCGACAGCGAATCCCTTTCCTAAGGCCGTTCGGTGGGGAAGC
This sequence comes from Carollia perspicillata, assembly GCA_004027735.1. Lineage (NCBI taxonomy): Eukaryota > Metazoa > Chordata > Mammalia > Chiroptera > Phyllostomidae > Carollia > Carollia perspicillata. The sequence continues at coordinate 18,640 of PVKM010016063.1, read as the reverse complement.
AAACGTTCCTGCGCGGTGCCCGCCACCAGGAACAGATGCAACGACTCCCGAGCGGCGACCACCAGCAGGTTGACGTGACACAGAGAAATCAGCCGTCGACTCACATGAAAGGGGCGGAGGGATCGGATCTGCTTGCCCAGATCACAAGCGCTGCGCTTCGCTATTCGCTGTTAATAAAATTCTGGAATTTGGATTTTGGCTGACATTTTCAAACTTCATTTATATGATAAAAATGACTTGGATGCATTGAAATCAGCGTGGGAGAGGCAATTAGAATAACTTAAAATGCAGCACGAGTGTTTCAAGCGCCTTGCTTATGTCTAATTTATGTTCGCTGTACATACGTAGAGGTTGGAGCACTGCCTCGGTATCACTTCACCCGCCTGTAACCTGTCTTTTCCTAATAACACAGTGATTGTACAAATCATACTTTGACCATGTTAGTAGACTGGTGTCTGTCTGTATTTCTTCCTTCTTTTTTCTTTCCCTCTCTCTCACTCAACGTGTTCTGGGCTTTAGATTAATATTTTCACTTACACTGAATACAAATTTTGGCTTAAAATTTAAACTTGAGTTTTACAAGACCAATATTAATAGGTGACCAGTATAAGCAGAAAGTAAAATTTAGTAGAAGGAGGCTGATAGTGAAGCAAGCAAGGTTTTGATTCTTTCAAAGCAATTTTTGAGAAATTATAATGAAATATCCCATATAATAGATATTCCAGAGTATCCTATAAGACAATATACTTTTCCTGTGCAGATAGCTTGACACATTTAAAAATGTATGTATTTTTAAATCATGTTTGGTAACTTGAAAATAAGCTTTTTTCCCGCTTCAGCCAAATTTCTGTGTGCAGGGCTCCAAAGGCATTTTAAATGGCAGAATAAATTGCAGCATCTACAACGATCGGAAACGGCTGCCCGTCCCCACTGCAGTCTGGCTTGTACATGTGGTGCCCTGCCCGCTTGCCTTCACGTAGCTCAGCACCAGCAGAGAAGGGAGCCAGCAAGTTGATAGCAAGAATCAGGCAGCCTGAAGCGGTATGCGCAGTGGTTCCAATTATTTTAAGGTAGTATGTGTCCATGGGTAATTGCTTACACATTTGCTTATTCCCAATTTGGGTCTCCCTGCTTCTAAGTAGCTTCATCATACCCTCTCCGAGCAGGCCCTTTGTACCCCTGGGCTGAATCAGGCTACCGGCGTCATCCGTTCACAAGAGCCAGGTGCCACCATTAGCAATGTGCCTTGGCTGTCATCGAGCTGTGTGATCAGCAGGTGGTATTCTGCATGACCACGGTTGCTGGAAAGATAATGCAAAAATAATCTTCTGGGAGAAATAAAAAAAACATACGTAATGAATTCAGTACTCTAAAAAAGTTTGTGTTGAAGTGAGCTTAAAAGCCCATTTATTATACTTCTGTTCTAAGAAGTATATATATAATAATTTTACGAGCGGTTGGTGATGCAAAACCAAGACTGCCTGTTACGATGATAGTCTGCGCAAAATTATAGATATTGGGAGATTTTCCCATTGCTCTACCAGAGAATACCCACCCTCTTTATTTAAAGGCCAGTCTATCCCCAGGCAAATTGAGTTCCCATGCTCGGTTGATTCGGAGCCTATTTTGAGCAAAGGCTGCCGACTATGTCAAAATGTATACCGATTTCGTGATATACACAGTTTTCCAAAGGACAAAGTGAGATTGCCAGTCTCAATCCATTTGTGACTTGACTTAGATTTAAAGTTGCCCTCGAGAAATAGCTGGCTGCTATAGAAATATATTCAAATATTTTACACTGAGATAGCTTTCTCCTTACCCTTCAGGTTCTGACCACGAGTCACTAAAGTTATCTTGAAAAACTGGGAAACAGTATGTCCTATTAGTGAGAGAATTCATTACATTGGTATGAGGCAAAACAGCCTACTTACAATCAACAGTACCATTTTGAGTAATTTGTTCTTTCTGACATTTTCTGAAAGAATAGCTCACCCTACATTAATGCTAAGTAGATAGAAATAGTATGAAGTACAAGAATATACACAAATTGCATTTTAATTCCTATTTTTCTTTAACAGGATGTCAAAGATAAATCTAAATGTGGCTTAAATATACACTTTGCTTCAAATGTTTGGGAAATGATGCCTAACATAGAGAAAAATAAAGCCATTAATTTTCCATTTGCATAACTTGCCCTTGAACTTTACGTGACATTTCTCATTTGCTTTTGCAATATAAAGTCCAAGATTTCAGTTTAAAGGACGTAAGCATTAGATTTTGTTTTTGTTTTTACATTTTTAGGGAACAGGCATTTATATTTTTAATGTCCACTTTTTGTAGACAATTTAAGGTCCAATTTAAGTTGCATGTGGCTCACATCAATTACCTACCGAAGTTCCATGTATTTCTATTTCTGAAGCCTTTAAAAAATTTTATGTGTACTATTTTACATGAGAATACATCAGCAACCATGTAAAATTTGTAATCTGAAAAATAAAAAATTTTTCTTTTAACTTTGTGTTGGTACGTAAGTGCTCACTCTCCATATGTAAAGAAAGAAAAAAAAATAAAGAAGTACAATTTGGAAAGCTGAAAGGAGGTGATGTTCTAACAAAGGTATCTTTGTGCTAGGTATCTTCTATCGCTTTATTAACGGAACACTGGCTTTGTTGAATTCAGTAACTGAATTTAAATTTAGGCATATTATTTCATTCCTATTTCCCTTCCAGTACCCTCCCTTAATCTTCAGTTCCCTTCTTGTATGGAGCAACTCCTATTGTTACAGGGGTTGTCTCAGATGCCGGAGCCACAGGGTTATCAAAACAGAGGCTGTCCCCACCTTCAGGAACCACATGGTCCAGTGAGAGAGATGGACAGTCAACAGACCCAGATTCCTGTAACTACCAAAGGCGATACAACCCAGGACAAAATCATGGGTACCAGGACTGAGGACACTCAGACACCCGGTGTAGAAGAGGAACTGAGAAAGTGCCACTGAGTTTAGTGTATTATTACCAAATGACAACAACAATTTTTTGAGGACATAATATGTGTATGATTCCAGGCTCAGTTCAGAAGCGAAAATTGACAACAATAAGCCAAGCCAAAACAACAACAGCAAATCCCATGTACACCAAACCAAAGAAAAACATCAAAGCTTTGAGTCTTACCCTCAAGGACCTTTACATTCAACATGGACATTATATTTTATCAATGAAGTAATGCATTGTTTCGATAAGCAGAGTTTCCAAAACACCTTCAAACGCATGCTCTCACATTAACCCTGTGCACAGGATTGGTGATTCTTTGTTCAATACATATTGATCAATTTTGTCCTCTGTGTCATAGCATGTATGCTACTAGATTCCTCAGATTCGTCATCACAAGAGGGTCTGTCACTGGCATCTCTAAGGTACACAGAAGACACAGAAATGGGATGCATGTACTGTGTGCTAACTTTTCCCAGGGAACTGAACTTGGAGCCGGTGGGAGGGCCCTGCATCGCTGACTTGCGATCAGGGGTGATGTCCAGCTAGGCACTGGCTGGCACCCTGGATCTCCATAAGCAGAAATGAAAGCCCATACATATTAGAGGACTTTCCCAATCTCAAGAATTTTACAAAGTCAGTTAAAATAGTAACTGAGGCAGCAGACAACAAATATTATTACTGACATCATTACTTCATTACTAATATAGTTCATTGCATCTTAATTTAGAATAATGTTTACAGCCCAGTTTACATAGTTTTGCAAGCTATCAGACAGCTAAAGAGGCTAAGTCTTATGGTTTGATGATAGAGTCCTAAAAATCACAAAGAAAAGACCATCTGATCTGTCTTTGAATTTTTCTATACTCTAACTTTTTCTGCCGGGATACTTAGTCATCACTGTAGCTACCATGCTGGGAAAGACAAAATCAGAACAGGAAAGACCATGGAACCACACTCGGGAATAAAGAAAGGCAATTTTCATCTAAAAACATTGTTTTAAGCGTAGTCTTTAAGTACAACTTACCTTGTCCAACAGTACCACAGAAAGGCTGAAATGCGCAAAAGACTTTAGCTCATGGAGCTTACGAATAAGAAGTTCCAACAAAGATGGTTAATTTCTTCTACAGGACTTCATAATATGATAGGAAAAATTATCAGGATAATTAGACGAAAATGGCATTACCACCCCAGAAAAAACAAACAAACTACATTTTACGGGAGATTCTGAAACTTCATACAATCTGATCTCCAGTTAGAATCCCTGCCGGGACTGTCATTTTTGCACTGCACTAGAACAGGAACTGTTAGTGCACCGAGCCACCAGGCCGAGTTTGTGGACCATTCTCCCCCCAAACCCTCGTTTTTAAAAAACCACAGAGCACTGGACCCAAATTCAGTGGTTTCCCAGAGACCAGTTCTTACTGTCAGATGTTAATGAGCTATGTCAGCAGAGTTGGATGATTTAGATGCGCTTGGATTGTTGGGGTGCTCGGGGTAGTTCGTCACCATTGTAAGTGACAGTAGTTCACAGCAGTGACAAATGTTTCCCGTCTGTTGATACACTGGCACATTTAAATTACGGTGCATTACTATTCTGTTCCTTTAAGCAAGGAGAAAATTAAGCTTCAAGTGTAATTAAACATTATTTTAAAAACTGGGTTTTGGTATATAAAATTCACCCTGTGATTCTTCCAAGTTCTTTCCTTGAGAAAATAGAGTGCACGTTTCACTGGGATTTGACCTTAATTAATCCTGTACTTTGTGATCCACCCCCTTTGCTGAAATAGTCTTATCAAAAGGAACGCAAGCTAGGAGCTAAGATAACAATCGGTCATTAACTTCAGTGTGTGATGCTGGCTGTGGTCCATGGGCAAGGAATTCAAAACCCATGGCACACGGTTATGTCCGGGGCTTCGTGCTCCATGGCCGAGAGACAAAACAAACTGTGCAGAATAGCATCTTTACGCAGTCTGTGTGGATTTATACTTGGGCGAACGGCCTGAAACATTCAAACTGCAGCATGGGCATTCAGTCCTGCGTGTCAGATTACACGGGAGGGAGGTCACGCCAGCAGCGCCAACTGCAGGAAGTGAGCAAAGCATCACTTTCCAAATGCCGTTGTTTTAGTAAGAATGATTTGCAAAGTTACGCTACTGCTTAATAGTTAGAAGGAACTGACCACTGCATTTTAGACAACATCCCAGAGCAGGAGCGCTCCTTGCTGACTCAACTCAACTGTCTCTGTGAAGCCCTGAGCAAATGGTTTGCATTAGTAACTGTTTCTGGCCTGTTGAACTGAAATATATGTAGTCCTGGCAAATGTAACACATCTGCAGGACTAGTCGTGAAGCATGGGCCTGCAGCACCTGAAATCTGTTACACAGGGCAGCGTTTCTTGGGGGCAGGGCTGGACATGCAGCACCTCCTCAAAACACTTAATCTGTGGGAATCCAAGGAATGCCGAGTGATGATTCTTTGCATTTGTGCAATCAGCCAAAGAAATCCTGTAACTCCCTGGCACGATATGGATGACCCTCCAGGTTTTAGTACTCTTTTCAGATTCCAGGTGACTTTTTTGACCTTCAAATACTTTTCACTCACCTAGTAGTTACTAAATACCTATGTATCTGCTAGATACCCCTCTAGATACTTGGAATACATCAGTGAACCAAAGAGAAGAAACTCTTGCCCTCATGAACATAGATTACAAAGGTGTAGACACACCAGGAGAGGTGGGCATGTAACTTTCGTTGGGGGTGTTGACCGGAAGTTGAAGACATTTACGATGTTAGGATGATATCAATTATTTTTCTATTGTAGTTGTGAAGTGATGCTGAAGCTTGACCTTTAACATCGCCTTGTTTGATTCCTTTCATTATAGACTCCATGAAAATTATTTTAGCCTACATTATTGCAATAGGCTCCTGATCTGGTACCACCTAACACTTTCCTGATTCAAACTCACCTTGAAAATCAAGTTAATTAATGAGTTCATCACTCAGTGTTGACTCGATACAAAGTAGCTCTGAATTAATCTTAAAGCACCCTTTCTATCATGGCAACCCTTAGTTCAGTGGTTACCTATTGCCTATCAATTCAAGCTAACCTGCTGAGCATAACACTCAAGGCCCTCCGCAATCGGCACCCATGTGAGCTTTCCAAACTCTGGCTTCCGCTCCCCACCTCCTGTTCTGTATTACAGTCAGACTCTTCTTCATATCATCAGCCTCCTTCCTCCCTGTTTAGTCCCACTGTTAATCCTTTAGTCCCACAATTAATCCACTATTTAGTCTTTCTATCAATTCTAATACAGAAGCCCTCTCAGGCTGATAAGAAGACTTTGGGTCTTCACACTTGCTACCTTTCTGCCTGGGGCAGTCTTCCAGACTTTTGTCTGGATTCTCTTAAATGTCACTTGTTCCCACAGGCCTGGGTGTCAGGCTCATATCCATTCGATTAGCTACAACCTCTATGATAGGTGAGGGGAAAGCAGGAAGTAAGAAGAGAAACTAGAAATATTTGCAAAACCACCTAAATTCTGGGCTCTGATCCCTGAGGGGTATAGTCACTGGGCATATCCTTGTCTGGAAATGTGAGTAATAAGAATTCCTCCAAATCTTGTATTTTCTGAGGTCCTAGGGTATGAGAACCGTGGTTCTGGGTTCAGGCGACTCAAAACCTGGGAGCTACACTTCTCAATTTATGTTTATATGGGTAAAAAGTCTCATCTAATGTTTATCTGCAATGTTTAAACCGGAAATATCAACCTAAGCAATAGAACTTAGCAGTAAGCTCTATTACTGCTCCATATCACTACTCCAGGAGTAAGCTCCATTTGAAACTAGACAGTTGATTTTTGACAAAGGTGCTAAGACAGTTCATGGGGAAAATACAGTTTTCAATAGACAAATACTCTTTTTAATGGAAAACTGTGTATTCACATGGAAAAAATGTATCTAGACCCTAGCCATAAACTGTAAATAAAAATTAGTTCAAATAGTTTATATAAATAAACACAAAATTCAAAGTATAAAACTTTAGGAAGGAAACAGAGAAAATCTTTGTGACTTCGAGATAGGTAAATACTTCTTAGGACACAAAAAGAAGAAAGTATAAAAGGAAGAAATTGTAGTTTATGTAAATTGGCATTCATCAAAATTAACCATTAAGAAAAGGAAAAGTCAAGCTAATGACCGAGGACCAGTCTCCAAAATGTATTACAAATCCTTTCAACTCACCAATAAAAGGGAAGCAATTAAAAAAGAGGATAAAAACATGAACAGACATTTTCAAATAAAGATATACAAATAAACAGTCCATGAATAGATGGAAAAAAGGTCAGTATCATTAGTCATCAGAGACAGAAATTAAAGCCACAAGGAGATACCACTGCACACTCACTAGAATGGCTAAAATTAAAAAGACAAACCATAGTGTTGACAAGGATGTAAAATGAGTTTTCGCAGATTGCTAGTGGGAATATAAAGTGGTACAATCACTTTGAAAAACAGTTTCCCAGTTTCTTCTAAAATTAACATGTGCTTACCATATGACTTAATAATCCTATCTCTATGAATTTACCTAAGAGAAACCAAAGCTTATGCCCTTACAAAGACTTCTACACAAATAATCCTAGCAACTCTATTCACAATAATTTAAATTAGGAACAACCGGTATACCCATCAACAAGTAAAGAAATGAACAAATTATGCTATATGTATTCGGTGGAGTAAAACTCAACAGTAGAAAGGAATGAGCAACTGACATTAGCAACTACAGGGACACAGAGCGTATACACAGTAGACGTCCGTTTAAATGATAGTCTAGAAAAGAGTGATTGGTCATGACAGATGGACGGTTGCCTGGGAAGACAGTGGGCTGAGACTGACTGGGAAGGGTCATGAGAACACTTGTGGGGGTGAAGCAAATGACCCCAAGGTACTCCTGCTCTCTACCTTGACTGGGTGGCGGTTACCTGGTGTATAAATATGTCAAAACTCATTGAAGTATAGACTAAAATGAATGATTTCTTAAAAGGATTTTATTTATTTTTAAAGAGAGTGGGAGAGGGACAGAAACCAATGTGTGGTTGCTTCTCACACCCTCCCTCTCCACTGGGGACCTGCCCGGCAACCCAGGCATGTGCCCTGACTAGGAATCGAACTGGCGACCCTTTGGTTCACAGGCCAGCACTCAATCCACTGAGCCACACCAGCCAGGGCTGAAATGAATGAATTTTATTGTTTCTAAGTTGTACCTCAATAAAGGTGAATAAACAGTTTTAAAAATACAAACCTAAATTTAAATTGTCATTCATGGTTTATAAACCTCTTTTACACAGGTTATTTTCCAGTCATGCATGTAGAGCTAATAATGAGTAGGTTGTTTTGAATTGGTGTCATTTTGGCTATATCCATTGAGCTAGGAGGACAACCTGGCCGATAAGATATGATGCTGGTGTGGGAGGTGTGGGAGTGTTTGTGTGCGCATGTGCATACCTGCCCACATACGTGTACAAGGGAGTGTGGGCATAAAATAGCTTTCCTCTGTATTCAGGTGCTTCAGTGTGGCTACCCGCTCTTTGCAAAGGTGAGCATCACCAGCACCCCCATCCAAACCACACCTGATGACAAGAGCACCCACCTCACGGGGCTACATTGAGTATATAATGTGATAGCGTGTGGAATGTGCTTAGAGCAGTGCCCAGCCATTAGCAAGTACACAACGAGTGGAACCTACCACCACGGATCCGATGTCACCCATTACACTTCAGTATCTTCCTGTGGAAAACAAAGACACGAACAAAACCTGCCTCTCGGGGTCGTTGTCTGAGTCACATGAATGCAGATGAGCTATCGACGTGAAGCCGTTGGCATTACTGGGCCCCGTTTAGGCCAAGGCCAGTGTGACTGTTGAACGTATGCAACCGTAGCCCAGGACAGAAGGCCTTTTCAGCCAGTAGGGAGACTCTAGGGTGCTGGCGAGCTCTCTTTGCCAGCTGAGCCACCTAAGTCAGGGCAGTGGGAGCCCTGCTCTGGACGCTGCCGCCTGGGGTAGGCCGAACTGACTCCCAAACTTGAGGCCCTTCTCTACAAAACGAGGAAGACTTGTCTACACGCTTATATCTTGATCTCAAATATTCTTGCACTTTTGTTGGCCGGGTTAGAAGTAACCCAAAGTGAAAACAGCTTAAGCCAACTGTGAACCGTTATTTCTTTTTAGCCCTTTGTAGGGTGGCCTAGCTCAGGGCCTAATGAGATGTCTCCTTTCTCCCCTTCCTGATGTCCGTGCCCCTCATTTTACAGCATTTGGTCTACTCATTCTCTGTCTGTGAAGAATCTACTCTCTGGAACATGAGAACATAATTTAATTGCTTGCTGCTCTGAATTTTCTTTGGTTAATGTGTTGTGCAGTAATTCAATTACCAGCATCAGACAGCGAGAAGTCTTTCTCAGTCTGTTCATTCACTTAGAGGAGAAAGAGGAAACTGAATTTACAAGTCCACCAGAAATGGAGTGTGGCTATGCAACAGCTTCTAGATAAGCCCTCATTCATTATGCAAACAAAGAAACCACAACCTCTATGATTTGGAAGAAGAGGAGGGAAAAAGCCCCGATTTAGAAACACATAGTAATTGAGCTGCATAAGAAAGGCAGTAAAAATAGCTTCAAACAGTATAAAAGTATTTCCACAGATCACATCCCTCATTACTTTGATGAGTTTAAAGCTTGCTTTACTCACGATAGGCGATATGACAAGGTTGGAATAAAACACAGTTCTTTATAAAGTGTAATTCTGTCACTATCATACCAGGCAACATAATACAGCCATAATGTGCACTTCCAGGTATTTTTAAAACAAAAAACATATATCCTGCTAGAGAAGCAGTAGGTATTAAAAGCCCTACAAAATATAAATACAATTTCTCCCCATTTGAAGTTTTTCACCAGAGGTTTATACAATAGCTTTCTATTGTAATTCTTTGAACTGTTAATAGGCATCGTCTCTTCTTTTTAGGATACTTTCGCTCCCAGACTTCCTATATTGCTTATTTTGTATTATACATGATAGTCCTTAACTTAAGAAAAGTATGTAAAAGTTGGATGATAAACATGTACTTTGTATTCCCACAGCGAGCAGAAAGCCCTTAGGTGTGGACAGGCACTAGATACCCCGTCCAAGGGTGGACACGTCCCTCTGCGTGCCCGGCAAAGCAGGGTGCCCTGGCTACCGAGGAGCGACCAGAAGGGGTCTAGGCTGTCACAGTGCTGCAGTGTAGGTTTCAGATATGGACTTGGTCAACCCTCCTTTATTTTGACTGCAGAATGAACTACAAGTCTTAATGCCAGATGACAGCTACACGGAACTCACCCACTGAGTGTCAACCTCTGTCAACGTGTCACACACAAAAACTGGTAGGCTGCATAATTCAGGTCTGTAAACTCATGCTAAAGCTCCTGTTTCTAGCACTTCTGATTATTCTGTATAAGCTAGTGGTCCTTTTCCCTTTGCAACTCTGAGATAGAGACAGGCCCAGAGTTAACGAAAGTAAATAGAGACCATCGTCTACATGCACGTTTTTGTGCAATGAACTTGGAATGGGAAAACCAACATTTGGGCTTCAAGGAAGCTATTTAAGAATAAAAGGCATCAAGTGCAAAAGATATGTTGAGGCATCAAATGTGAGAATGAATAAAGAAATCTAGGAAAGTAATGTTATTCTAATTAGGATATCCCAAGCTGACCTGTGGCTTTATCTTCTTACATAATCTCTTAATAGAGAACGGGGGAGTTTTCAGATGCTTGAGGAAATGGCTCACTGGATGTTAGTCCCTGAGCACGAATATAATGTTTTCTCAATGACCACAATACCATGTCACTTGGTTCCTTGAAGGCATTGCTGTGGGATGTCTACTGTGTTTCGGGCACTGTCCGTGGATTTGGGCCAACAGGAGAAGCCCAGACCAAGTGCCCTGATGGAGCTTACACTCAACGGGGGCAGTTAGTTGCAGACAGCTGCATTACTAAGGGCATTATGGTTATGGTGCTACGCCCTGTGGAGCAAAACAAGCCAGAGGCAGGCATGGGGCACACAAGGGATGATGAGGGAGGCAGCTCTCTGCTATCGGAAAAGCAAGCGGAAGGGCCTTGAGGCCAGAGAGGTCTCGGCATGGCCACAGAACCCCCAGGAGGCAGTGTGGTTAGAGAGAAGTGACAGAGAGGGAACGCGAAGAGTCTGCGTTCACAGAGGGTAGGGTAGAGGGCAGGCCCGCCTTGAGGGCCACTGGAAGGCTTCTCTGCCAAGGAGCTAGCCAGCCGTCCAAGGAAACGGGGAGAATGACAGGACTTGCTTCCCCAAGAAAAGGCACATTCTGGCCTTTATGGGGTGGTGTAGGGTTCACGCTGTAGCCACTACGATGACGGGGTTGAGGCCTATGCTGACCTGGACCGGGACGGTGGAGGTGCAGGTGAAGACTCGTGTTCTAACCTTAAAGAAAACACGGGATTGGCTGAGGGATGGGAAATGAGCTAGGTGACAAAGAGAGAGCACGAGGATGGCCCCGGGATTTCGGTGTGATTCTTAAGCCAAATCTCTAACAGCAGCTTTTATTCTTTATCCCTTGTCTTCTACCTGAAAGGCAAGCGTGAATAAAAGGGCTTTAAAACCTCAACCTCTTGCAGTTGTTCGATTAAGAAGATGATGGACAGAGAACACGTGCGGCTGAGAAACAAATCCAGTTTGTACTTAATTCATTTGAGAAATTGGTCATGAGCAGTTACCCTTGTACACATGCTGCATGTAATGCTGACAAGTTCAATTTCTGCTCGGGTTAATGGCCACATAAATGTCTTTTACACGAGTTAAGGTTGCTTGGAGGCGGGGATGGTTTCTAATTTTTTTCCCCTCTATGTTTCGCATTGCTAGATAGATTTTTTCAAACTTGCTGTTTAAGGTCTAGCCTCCCCTTAGTACTGGTGAGTAAATCTAATTAACATTAATGAGAGTTCTGTGCACTTATCGACAGGATAATAGGCCTTTTAGGATGGTTCCTCCCCTCTCGCACGGCCACTCCCCCACTGCAGACTGGCTGATTATTTCATTAGGCAGCAATCCGACCCAGGCAGGAGGACGCACACTTTGCGGAAATTAAATGGGAAAATCTGCGTCCTCACTCGCTCTTTCCCTCGCATTGGGGTGAGGGCAGTGGGGTGTGGGGAGTGCATCACAGCCAGTGGAGAATATAGTTCTCCTGAGAAAACAGTTTTTATGAAGATCATTCACCTAGTCTATTCAGAGACATGGGCTTACCTGTGGTAGTTTATAAAATGGATGATGTCCATTAGGTCTAATTCTAATTTTCATTGTAAGCAAATTGGTAGAGAATCCAGGGAACATCATCAAGGCCTGGATGACTTCTTAGGCTTGTACTTATAATTAACAGAGGGGTGAGAGGTGCTACAAATATCTGAAACAACTAATGCAATTATATATGCAACATATATATATATATATATATATATATATAAAACTAATATACATTGCAACTAAGGATGCAACTAATGCAATGTGGCCTCTAGAAATAAAGAATATATCTACACTAGCTGATAGGTGTGTCTAAGGCTTTCTTTATTCATTTTTTTAAAAGATGTTATTTATTTATTTTTAGAGAGTGGGTAGAGAGGGAGAAAAACATTGGTGTGCTGTAGGTTGCCTCTTGCATGCCCCTAGCTGGGGACCTGGCCCACAACCCAGGCATGTGCCCTGACTGGGAATCAAACCAGCGATCTTTTGGTTCGAAGGCCAGCATGCAATCCACTGAGCAACACCAGCCAGGGCAGCCTCTCTTTGTTCTTAATGCTAAAAGAAATTGAATTTATTTATACCTGCTTATCCTATTACAATGTTCCTCGTGTGATTAATAGGAGCATTGTAGTCTTTATTGTTTCCCTTGTGAATCAATTTTGGTAAATGAGGAAGGTCACAGTCTCTTTATGAGTTAAGGGCACTTTTGGAGCATTCCTAGAAGTTGAAATAAAGTATTCTACGGTGGAAGGCAGATGAGTGAGTGGCACTGGTTATATTTTTCAACCTTCCCTTGCTAGATAAAACTGAGCCACTAGGAATTATGAGAGTGAGTGGTCATTTAATGAGGCCAGCCCAGAAAAAGAGCAGGAGGTGTGAAAGTACTTCTTTCTTTCTAAAACTTGAGGATTTGTGAGTGTCGTGGGAAAGGTGTGAGGTACTAGAAACACTGAAAACTGACAGTTTGTCTGAATCCAAGCTCCCCACCTTTGGGTGATGCTGGTTAGTCCACCACTGCAGAGGGCTTGACCCATGGAACCCTGCAGCAGCTACAGCCCTCGTCCTAGCAGATTCACTTCGCCGTTCTGCTTTTGCCACAGGTATTGCGCTAATTCCGACTCAAAGGTCTACATGTTAGCGAAAAGGGTGGTTTTTTTTTTTTTCTCCTCCTGACAAACTTGGGAGCGAAGACTTCCCTATCAAAATGGGTGCGATGGCTCTAGGACCTCCTTGATTTTTACTAATATTGCTGCAACTTCATAAATAATGTTTCCCAAACACACAATGAGGTGTTCAATATGGAAAAAAGAAAACAGTAACCCTATTCAGCATTTTCACTGCTTTTTTAAAAAATCAAGAGACCTTGAAAATATGAATGAGTTAACAAAAAAGTAAAAGAAAGCAATGCAGATTGCAGGAGTACCTCTGCCCACGAGGGCTTTGAACTGAAAACACACATGGAAGATATATGGTCTGTGGATCATAAAAGCTAGGTGTTAAACAATAAAGGGTTGCCTTTTCCAATGCACTACAGTTTTGAAATAAAAGACGTGTCTTTTTTAAAGGTGGAACCAACACCACCACAGGTATACGATGATGCTCTGTGTATACCTCAATTTATTCATCTCCAAGTGTCTACACGCACACCGCTCCCTGGGATTCTCGTAATGTACTCATATTAATTGTCTCTGTGCTTGATTCTCACTTGACACCTGATAAACAACTCCTGTGGGAACAAATAATCATTGTGCAGTTCAGACAGTAATTACTGATTCCACTTCCTAGGTGAGGAAATTGAGGCCCAGAGCACCTTGGTGATTTTTTCCAAAATCGCAATACAGTGATTTACACAGGATTTGAACTCAGTGTTTCTGAAGCCAACCACAGTGCTATTACACTTTTTATACAATAGAAAGTATGAGTTGGCATCAAATATCTTCTTTGACACAAATGAACACCTGGATATAGTTAGACATATAAACTATGGATGGATTTTATATGAGATTTCCTCTGACTTGCTGGTCCTATTTTTTTAAAGATTTTATTTATTTATCTTTAGATGGGAAGGAAAGGAGAGAGGGAGAGAAATATCAAGGTATGGTTGTCTCTCGTGCATCCCCTGCTGGGAACTGGCCTGCAACCCAGGCATGTGCCCTGACTGGGAATCGAACCGTGATCTTTTGGTTCTCAATCCACTGAGCTACACCAGCCAGGGCCTGGTCCTATTTTATATCCACTATTTCCTCAGTCTTCTCAAAATAAATCCTAAGCGCATATAATCAATTCTCTTTATGAAACCTTATTCATTGAGTGTGAAGCTTCATTCATTCCTTTTCATTCTTCCTGTATTTGTGTATTTACAAATTTTTACCTCGCAGCCATGTACAAACTGGTAAAACAAGGGCCTAAGGGAGATGCAGATGAATGGGCCCAGGTGCGTGGCCTGGCTTTCGCCCCGGGGCAGAGTTGAGAGTCGTCACACCAGTGGTGACTCGGACTGAGAACTGCGTGTGGCGCGCAGTGGGCAGTGTTCGCACGGACAGCTTCAGTGAGCCTGAGCTGTGTGGGCTGTCTTGGGTGGGTGGGGGCGACGTCCATGGCAGAGGCCGCGTTCATGCCAGGCTTTGAGAGAAGAGTGAATTTTGATCAGTGTATAGGTGGGGAATATTCTACCGTCTTACCACAAGGTAAAAAGAAAGATGGCACCCATTTTTGGTCAGGGTGCACTGTTACACGGGTAGTCTTATGCAGAGTTGATGTAAGTGAGAGCTGATATTGTCTTTTGGAGGGAAACTGAGCAGTAGCTAATAAAAATTGAAATACATGTAACTTCCAGCTTAGTGATTTATTTCTTGGGATATATTCTAGAGGTATACTCAGACATGTGTCTGGGGGTGTTTACTCAGAGGGTGTTTACTGCGTCGTCACCCATAATGGCGAAAAACAAAAATGACCCAACTTTTCCCCAGTAAGTGACAGTCGGGTAAACTGAATTCTTACAAAGAATGAATGTAGAGAACATGGAAATATCTATAAGATAAACAGGAAAAAACCCAGGTTATAGATCAATAGGGATGCATTTGTCATATATAGAAGAAATAAATAAATATAGAATAAAAAGCTATCACACATACAAACAACAAAAATACATGACTGTAATCTTCTAGACTGTGCAGGTGTGTGGACACGCCTGTGTGAACGTGGACGTAGGTGTAGGAAGAACGTCTCGATGTTTATCAACGATACTGGTTACACTGGTCACCTTTGGGGAAAAGTCAAGAACTTCTGTTTGGACCGCATTGGGATTTTGCGTTTTACAGATGTTATGTTCGTATTTTATAGATACTTAAAGAAGTACAAAGTAAGAAGTCAGCGCCCTATCAACAAGAGAATGCAATGTGAACTGCTTTGTGTCTCCGACCTGCTCGGTAGCATCCCGCCCCTGGTCCTGCTCCTCTTACCCCGAGCGTGAGGAGTTCTGACGCAGCTGCCTGATGGGCGAACTTACACAAAAAGAGCCTCAGCCAGGCAACCGGGACTCAACCTGAGGACAGTGGGACCGGACGAGGGACCGATGATTTAGCTCCATTTGTACCTTAGGCTCTTGTTCTTTAAATAACCCGATGCCAATTCCCAGTGTGGATGAGGGAACAAAACCTTTTCAACCGTAGTACCTCTCCCATGTCCCTGAAGACACACCTTGCTCCTCAGAGGACAACAGATCTTCCCTGTTTATTTACTGTTCTGAGTTATTGTAATTCTCTTCTACCCGTAACTCGCCCATTTATCCAGGAATATTTTCTGTCTGCTGAGGTTAGCTAGCCAGCCTATTCTCAACCGCATTTGGTTGAAATTTAGTTGTCTTCCATACCTTGAACACCTTCCCGAAGCACTAAGTCGCTTTTCCTCCCCATTCAAACAAGTCATTAAATTTCCCTTGCTCACAAACATTTCCTTCCCAAACTGGAAGTGACATGGTCATTTCCCTTTGATCCAATCACATTAGGGTTGCTATCAGTGCAGGAATAAATGTGAAACTCTCTTAACCATGTATTACATCAAATTAATGATGCGTGTACCCTGAGATGCAAACATGTTTCAGTCCACTGACAAATAAACACATGGCTTAAACTGAGAGTTCCAAGAGGTCTTTTGCTATACACCACTTATGTTTTGGGTGGAAGAGAAGGAAAAGAAGCAGGTAGGCATTGGGAAGGGGAGGCATCCAGGACCTGCCCTGAGACCCCGCTTCAGTCTGCAACATCTGGGGAGGGTGATCTTTTGTCATTAAGTCAAGTGGCTGTTAATATCAGGGTCACCAAGAGCCCTGGGGCACCAAAGACACAGTGCAGCACGGAGCAGGGAGTCGGGCACTGTGCCCACTTCAGAGGAACAGGAGGCCTCAGCCTGGTCAGTGACAGGGCGGAAGTGAAAACCAGTTCTGCTGGATATACCCCCCGATTCCTTGAGACGAAAGGGGCATGCCCAGTGGACAGGTCTGGACAAGGTTCTATGGGATCCAGTTTATTAGTGAGCCTCCGAGAGACAGACCTTGGGTTTCTTAGAAGGTGAGGAGCATTTGAGAGGAGGTTGAGGTTCTCTGTGATGAGACAGAGGAAAGAGCTACAATTTATGTCCTTATAATTGTTGTTATCCCCTCTATAGCCACAGGCTGTGGGTGCTGGAGAAACTTGTTATGCTGATATAATTGAATAATTGGGGTGATAGCACTTGCAGGGTGTCAGCTGATTAGGCTGTGATGGAGTTGAACTACAGCTGAATATCAATGATGAAGCCTTAACATATTTGTCTGGTTGTTTCTACAGTCCGTGAGACAGTAGTTATCAATATTTAACTCCGGATTCTGTCAGGCAAAGAGTTACTGTCAAGAATCCCCACAATCTGTTGATGGACAGAGAGAGAGAGAAATATCAAATAAACAGATTTAATTAATGATGGTTTGCATACACCACTATTTTTCCAATATATACTGAATTCTGCTCTAGAGTGAACAATTCATGTACATGATCACTGAATTCATAGGAAACCTGTGTCACTAAGGGTTTTTGTAACCAATTCATGTCAGAAGAGTAATCTCTGGAGTCAGAGATTTTGGAAATCTCTGAGCAAACCCAATCCCCTGGTCTAATCCTTGCTTGCCGTCTTATTGGGCAAGGCCTTGAAATAATGGAGAGTACGAACAATCCTGGACAGATCTCTCTCTTTATTCCCCAGCTCCACTGAGGGGTCATTTGACAAATAGCACTGTGGTCTATTTAAAGTATACAATGTGATATATACGTTGTGAGATGATTCCCACAAGCAGGTTAATTAACACATCCGTCACCTCACTTAGCTACTTCGTGTGTGTGTGCAAATGCTTTGGATCTGAGTATGCAGTGCGGTGTATTAACTACAGTCGCCACGGTGTACATTTGATCCTCAGGACTTAAGCCTGCAAGTTTGTACAGGACGGGTCTCCTCACACGGCTTCTAGAGCAAGGCAAGAGTAAAGCCTGCCTCTAGGACTCATTGAGGATCTTGACCTGGATCTTTAAATACTCCACACTTAAATACATGTGGTTCTACAGTTTACTCAGGATCCAAGGACTATACCACCTTTGGCATCTAGAAGGCGCTGCACACCAAAGCCCTTACTTTGACCTACAAAGTACATTTGTTGACTTCAAACAAAAATGTATCCAAAAGATGGTCTACTCCCAAAATATCTGAATGGCGATTCTAACATATAATCTATACGACTTGTTGGAGATGCCAAGATTGTTGTCACAATTTCTCGGAAATAAATGTCAAGATCAACCTTATTAACCTATTTTCAAGGGCATGGACTTAACGATTTTCTTTATTGTGATCCGATTTTGAAGTGCCTGGAACTAATTAAAATGTAAACAACTGTTATCCTAAGCATCTTCACGATACGTATTTTATTCTGTGCCAAATTGAGTACATGAAATTTATTATCACACTTAAAAATAGCTTTTTGTCCATTCTACCTTATTTCAAAAAACAAAAACAATCTAAACAGACGTTAAGATCGCTCCGTATACTTTTGAATAACTTAATGACCGAATATTTTTCCAAGTCTTTTATCCCCTGGGGTAGTGTTGTTCCTTTGAGTTCCTCACCCAGTTGCAATAAATTACAAGATGAATGACAGGCAGAGAACAATAAGGAAATTCACTCTGCACTTACTGTCTGATATTTGGCTGGTACACATCCACACAGCTGTATTGGTGGTTCAAACATTGAATGTCTCAGGTATTGGTTGGTGAATAGCCACAACCCTGGACCCTGCCCCAGCATCCCAGAATTCCAAACAATCCAG
>PVKM010016062.1:0-27234 GCA_004027735.1 Carollia perspicillata | reverse complement strand
TATAAGTGATGAATATACAAATGAAGATGTTCTACTTAAATTATTTGCATTCTTTACTTTCCTCATAAAGCTTTTGTCAACATAAGACAATATTTAGTTATTTACTAACCAACAAACAGCACAAGAAGCTGAGGATCTATGATTGGGCACTTTTGGATAAGAATAAACTTGCTTTCTCAATTATCTGCATTATAATTTGCATCTATATCTTTATTATATGTTACATTCAACAGATAAAATACTTTTTAATAAACATAGGAGGTTTCAATGAAGATTTGATTTTATATTTCTATTAAAAGACTTTTAAAAATGAGCCCTGGATGATGTGGCTCAGTGGATTGTGTGCTGGCCAGTGAACCGAAGGGTCACTAGTTAGATTCCCAGTCAGGCACATGCCTGGATGCAGGCCAGGTCCCTGGCAGGGCGGCGGTGGGGGGCACATGAGAGGAAACCACACATTGATGTTTTCCTCCCTCTTTTGCTCTCTTTCTAAAAATAAATAAATAACATCTTTTAAAAATGAAGTAAGAATATGCTTATATTTCTCTCTAGAAATATTTTATTTCAGCATCCTTTCCTCCCACTCTCAGATACTATGTCAGGCAATATTTGTCATCATACTGCTTTCAGTGTATTTATCTGATGATAACATTGATTTTTTCCAAGAGGCAATTACCTTTATTAAATAGTATGTAAAATGTTATATTTTCTCTAGTCATTAAAGATGTTTGCACACAATGCTAAAAATAAAATGCTGGCCTCTTGCAAGTATAAAAGAAACTCACTATATAACATGTTTTTGTAGAATTGCACCAGCCTCATTTTCATTCGTTTGACAGGAACTCTGCCTTCAACCAACTCGCTTACCCTGCAAAGGTCTCATTCTCTTCCTAGAGTTTGGAGAAAGTCCACTTTACAGTGAAAGTTAAAGAGATCTTCTAACACACATTTTCTTTATGTGGGGTTGTTAAAAGAGTTGAGCTCCGGGACAGAAAGATCATTATATACCCATAAATAAACACCCTTCTTTTAAGATTCCCATGCTGGATAATCATCATTATAAACATATGTACATCTGTGTCCTTGGTAAGCTTCCCCACTCCCACCCCAAGATATGCCATTTTGGTATAAATTAAAATTCTGTCTCCCTGGATATCATTAACATTTAATCATAACAAATTTCCAAAGGTGATATATGCTGCATTCAGAATGAAAATTTTAAATTTGAAAGAATCTTAGTGATACTAAAGTTAGATATTTCAGGTGAATTCTTAAACTGGTTTTTCAAATATTAAATGGGCATGGAAATATCAATTAAACTTAGAGGAGATGGCTAAAATCATAAAAATATGATTGGCCAAATAGAGAAATAGATAACCTTTTGTTTATTGAACAACAAGAGACTGTTCTTGATGTGTACCTTACAACTGTGTGCATTCACATGCGCACATACATAATATACAGTTGCTCATACATTGTATATGTGTCTAGAAATTGCATGTTATAACTATACAAATAACATGTCAAAATCTAAAATTTATTTTCAGATAAATTTTATAAGTTTAGCTATTGGAAACAGATACCTGAGTCAGCCATACTTGTGAGATATGTGGGGGAAAGAGTTCAACACAGCAGACATCAGTACATGAAGAAAATCATATTGGTTGCAAGTGATTTGTAGGGCTGACTATGCTGAAAGTTTTGAACAGATGATATTCTAACAATGACAAACGCTTTTGGGCAGTTCAGCCAGATATTTGTTCAAAAGTCACAGACACCTTGGACCCCAACCTTACTTCCATCCAGTATCCAATGTTGAAGTTTTTCCTGTCTTGTCAATGTTGAAGTGTCCAACTATTAAATGTAACTCACCACATCATATAGTTGAAAGTACAAGCCTTGGACATCTGCTACATAGTAAGCCAGTGGAGGGGCTGGAGTTTCCCTAGTGTGAACACAAAGCTGACAACATGGAGCTGGAGACAGGTTCTTCCATGTCACCCTGCTGTGTATCCTGGCCATACCAGGCAGAAGGAGGCCAGTGCTTCATTAAGCATGTAACTTTACAGTCCCATGGCTCGAGAGTAAGATGTCTTTCTTGGATCCTGTTCTGTATCTGCTGATTCTCTATACACTGACATATATTTTTGTAGAGAAAGGAGACTCCTTACATCTGTGACTGTTTCTAATGCTATGGGTTTTCCCTGGGCTGATATGTGTGCTCTCTGGCTACTTGTCCTTAACATTATAGCAGGGTCATTTCTTTACCTCTGGGTTGCTCAGACCACCTCCTGAAAACTAGAATTTCCTTGGAATAGTTGTCTAAAATTTACATTTCAAATATGTCCCTAGTAAAAGCTTAATTTCACTTGATTATATTCTGGGAAAAAAATAATTGAGGGCAGTGGAGGAAGCACAGAAGCAGCTCAGTGCACAGAAAAAAAAAAAAAAAAACATGACTTAAAGAGCCTTATTGGTTGGAGAGCAGTTCATACAGCTTCTGCTAAATTTCCTCATAACCCTCACTTATGCTATTTAAGAAATCATTGCAAGTAGTTACTTATTCTGAAGTACTCATCATCATAGACACTGGCATTCTATCACTTGCATAGAGAAATTTTGTATCTTTAAAATCCAGGGAAAGGCAGACTTCCTGTTCTCCATGCCCAGATAAAACACAAATTTTGGCCCTGGCTGCTGTGGCTCAGTGGATTGAGAACAGGCCTGTAAACCAAAGCATCGGCAGTTTGATTCCCAGTCAGGGCACATGCCTGGGTTGCAGGCCATATCCCCAGTATGGGATGTGCTAAAGGCAACTGTCCATTGATGTTTCACTCCCTCTCTTTCTCCCTCCCTTCTCCATCTCTCTAAAATAAATAAATAAAATATTTTTTAAAAACCCACAAATTTTGTTTTCCATCAAAACAACTTATGTCTCCCAAAACAATGAAAGAAAAGGCACAGTCAGAGAATCACTAACAAAATATGATGGACCTAGGCCTAAATCTGAAGAATATTTCAACCATCCCATAAGTCAACTCCCAAAATGATTCTAAAAATACCAAACTCCTTTTAGTTTACTCTTTCCTCATGTAGTAGTTATTTCTATGCAGTTAGGAGTTACTGTGAGTAATTAATACGTTAGCATTTAGTGTGGACACTCAGCCATAATCCCTCTTTACTTGGCATTCTTGGTGTCATTGAAAAAAATAAAGTCTTAAAAATATTTTTTCTTGCTTGAAAATTCATGGTGCCTATGGTTTGAGCTACACAGAATTGAGTGCTCAGCCACTGCAGGCATGGAGTTGACATCAAAACGAGTGAGTCTTTGAGATCCTTAGAGCACCATTGCACATACAAACAGAGGCTTTCATTTAGCTTGAGACAAAGATGGCAGAGTTGGGGCTTGTACCAACTAGAGGTGCATACCCTCAAAGGATAAAAACCTTAAAGCAATTAACATGTTACCAAATGCAGAAGGATCTTTGTATTTTGGTTTTCATTTTTAAGTTGAACTTATTGGGGTTACATTGCTTAATAAAATTATATAAGTTTAAGGTGTATAATTCTATAATACATCGTTTTTATGTTGTGTGTTCACCACCCCAGGTCCTGTATTTGTATAGAGGAGTGGTCAGGCAGTAAGCATTTCAGCTAAAATGAAACTCTTTCAGTACTATGAGCCATCAAAACCACACACTAAGAAGTGAGAACAAATCTTAGCACCTCAGTCTCCCTAATCCAGCCCTTCTCTACTGATTCCCTCCCCTTACCAGCTCCCTTCTCACCCACCACACACAAAAAATTTACTACAATACTGTGACAAATTTCTCTCAAAAGTCTAACCAAATAGTGGAAAGCATATTTTTGTTGGACTGTTAAGAAGACTTCAGAGGATAAATTGAATCCAGAGGAAAATTAATTGGAAACATTATGTTTTTAATTTTAATAAACCACCTTATGTCCTGATCTACAAGAACAAAGTTTATTTTTGAGGCTAAGAAGCACTGCTGCTAAGTGCATTTGTTTTGTGAGGTTAGTCACCTTTCCTTCTCACGCGGACAATAACATGTGCAAAAAATTCAACTCATACAAATGGACCCCACAGGAAAATCAATGCATTTTGTGGCCATGCCAACCTAGTTATTTTTCTTTAATGATTTTGGGCTAACTACACACAGTTGAACAATGTTCACTAGAAATAGATTAACTCGGCCTTTCAGGGTATATGAACTGGCTTCCAATGTTGATGATGAAGACAAAAGCTGAACAAACAAAAGCTTCTGCTCTCTCTCTTGAGGCTTTGATGCTGCTTTTCAGCCCTTCTGTGCAGTGACAACCTCATCACCTCTGACTGATCTGAGAACTTGTGCACTTGGATTCCTTGAAATTTTCTGTCTTGGTTTCACTGGCATCTATTTTGCATTCAGGTCTGATATCTGTGACTTCATCATATCCCTGTCCTGCCACCAGATACAGAAGTGCTTTGTTTGGCCTCTTTTCATGCTGGAGGAGTTTTTCCTAGGGGTTGCTTCTTGTTCTCAAACATGAAAATGTGCGAAGCATAAAACTCCAGCTGTGAATACTTACTTCCCTGCAGTGTTAAAAAGTTCAATATACAAAACACCTGGTTTCAAGTAAAATGTACATCAAGATATACGGCAAAGAGACAGATTTAATATACCCCATAGGGCCCTGAGGCAGTTTTTAAATTAAAGACACAACACACTCTTTTTTCAGATGAGATTTTACTATTTTACAAATAATGAACCAATAAACATCATACAGTTTGAAGGGAAAGTTGTAAGAAAAGGGTGGGAAGGATCATTGTCATGTAAATGAAAATCACACTCAGACATTACTTAGACACATTGTAAATGCATTCCTAGTCAGTAAAAATTTTTTTACTAGTGATAAATGTGGCCAAAAGCCTCACTGATTTCAATTCTGTAGGGAATAGTAGGCCTTTTAACTTCAGTGACCTCCTAAATGTTCATTATGAATAATTTATTTACAAGGAGATAAAAGTGGTAGAGTGGCCATTTTAATGGAAGGAACTCTCTACTTCTTCCTTTTAAGAACTCTAAAATTGTGAGAAATTATTATTAAAGAGAAACAATTATTTCATGCACTGTCTTTAAAAATTCTAAAAATTAAACTTCTTTTTTTAAGTGGCAAAATTATGGGGAAAATGTTGGGAGGGAAAGGGTAAAGCTGTCAGGAAACCTTTTATATGACTCATTACAAGTTGTTAAATAGGAGAAACTATCTTTAACATTTTATTCTTCTTGGTAAGTATGGTTAGTGTGGCTATCTGGAGATGTATAAGGAAGCATATTGATTTGGTACGGTCTTCTTCAAAGAATGTGCTAGAAGCTCCAACAGAAAGTATATTTGCTTTTCATGCTTCCTTTCCCTCTCCAATCATATCCATGAACCCTCCTTTTGTATCTTTCTCCAGCTTTTTTGGCCTAGATATGTAATGGAGTTCTAAGTTTGTTTCTGTCCAGATAGAGAAACAACTTCCTATTGTATTTACTGTGCAGCAATACAGGCCATTCCCCATAGTTCACTTTACTAAAGGGAGAAGAGAGGGATTAAAATGGTTACTCTATGATATTTGCATGCATTTGAGATACAGTTGTTAAGAAGCTCGGACTGGACTCTCTGGCCAGAACTTCTGAGCTGACATTTCCCTGCTCCTTCTGCAGTCAATGTACTTTGAATCAACAGCTGTCCTGAGATTTTCTTATCAGTAAAATGGGAACAATATTAGTAGCAATCTCATCACATTGTGAAGAGGATGAGATGAGTTAAAACAGAAAACATCTTAGAATAGTGCCTCTCATATAATAAAACTCAGAACTCTTAGATGCCATTATCATCATCATTTTCATCATATATTTTTAGTAAACTATTTTCAGTATTTTGTTTTCTCTTTTCTTGAATTTAGAAGAGTGACATGGCTAATAAAATCATATAGGTTTCAGGTGTACCATTCTATAATATATCATCTGTATATTGTATTGTGTGCCCAACATCCCAAGTCTTTACCATACAGCCATGTGGGGTTCTGTTGCCTGTCACCCATGAACTCCAGAGGCCGAGGTTTGGTGAAAAAGAAAAGGAATTTTCTATTTAAAGGTTGTACAATTTTAGAAGAATAACTGTGCGTCTGCTTCAAAGCCCATTCCTTTAACACACCCAAAGGCAAATAACCCAACCACCCTTTGCCAGGCCAGTTCAAGGCTTTGCCTGGATTTCTTCCTCACATGTAAAAATGACATCCCTTGGAGAATACAGGTGACTTAGCTGGTACCCAGTCACCATTCTGCTCCAAGGGTCTTTTGGAGTGAATGTGAGCCGGCATCCTACTCATGATGTACTGCCCTTTTATCAGGCCATGACCCTCTCCCAGCACATGCATTCTGTCCCTCCGATGGTCTGTTCACCAGTGTGTCCCTGTGCCTGGCTGAGCAGAGCCGTGCAGTGCCAGTCTCCAGTGCTGCCACTGCTTCTCAGGTGTGGAGGGTGTTGGGCTGTCACCAGGCCACCCAGTCTACAGAGCCCACTGACACAGGAACTCTTGGGCCCCCAACACCCTGACCTAGCTAATGAGGAGGAGGAAGGAGAGCAAGTTTCCAAGTGTGCTTCATTTTTAAAGTCCCAGACCTGTGTGTAAACATTTCACTAGCCCAAGGTATGTGTTTCTGTAAGCTTCCTTCTCCTGTGTCACACTGTGCTGCTCCATTACCTGGGCAGTGCTTGCTGGCACTGCACTAGGTTGTTTACTATTGCCTCCATCAGGCTCTGCCTACCACCCCTCCCATCTCCTGGGAAGGAGGACTCTTTTGCCATATCAGGTTCTTCCCACCACCCAGGATTTTAGCCAGACTTCTCTATTACAAAGTATCCTGCCATTACTGTTTATCCCCCCATAGCCTCTTCTACTTTCCCCCACTCCTCCCCTGCCCTGCTTTCCTTCTGGTAATCACCATACTGTTTAGATCCTACATTATAGACACAGCTTACCAAAATATTTTTATTCTATTTTACTCAATATTTTGCTGAACTTTTATTTGAAATATTTGGCAGAAATTTAAAAATATTGATATTATATATAAAATAATGATATAGTCATTCTGCAATTATGCATCCATCAAAATTGAAGGGTCTTCAACTTCCAGGAAGCTGCATTCAGCTTGGATTTTGGATATCTGGTGTCAGGAATGGTTCTACTTTTAGTTTAGTTTGCATAAACATGTATCATTTAACATCTGTGAATTAGAAATGTGTAATCATAGCCTCATTTGTTGATACAAGCATGATCTGGGATAATTATAAGATTTTTTCAGTCAATTAGTTATAATAATCATTTTTGTTATCCTTACAGAAGTAACAAATGCCCTTTTTCAATTTATCATTCACCAAAATTAGGTGCCCTTGCCAGAGGAAATTAAGGTCATGGAATGTAAGAGCTTTCAGTGTGTTGCTACCTGAATCAGTAACTTCTTTTCCTCGTAGAAAACTATAGGGATAGTTTTTCTCTGTACCTAAAGCCTGTTTAAAGGCCTATGTTTCAATACTCTTTAGTCTTCAAGCTTCCCCATTTACCACCATCTTGCTTATTCTGAACACAGCCATAGTTACCTTGTTAGTCAGATAATGTCTCTTCTCTGCTGTAAACCTTCCAGTAACACCTGGTCTAACTCAGAGCAAACAAAAACTTCCTTTTCACATTCTCACTACCAAAGAAGTGCTAGAGTTGTATTTCCCAAAAGGTTCCTGTGGGAGGAGCAGCATCAGCATCCTTGGGTAACTTGACAGAAATGCAAACTTTTGGGTCCTACCTAAGACATATAGAATGAGAGTCTCCTGAGGGAGCTGAAAAGAAACTGCATTTTAACAAGCCCTCCAGGTAATTCTAACATATCCCTCATCTTCTATTCTATTCTAAACTCATACTTCCCCTTCATTTTCATTAAATACATAGTTGTGTTCCTCCTACCTCAGGGCAATTTTCTCTTTTGTTTCCTCTGCTTAAGACACCATATACTCACATAAACTCATGGCCTAATTTCTTGCCTTCTAAATGTATTTACTCAAAAATCACCTTCGAAGTAAGGATTTTCTCAAACACTGTTAAAATTCATCTGCCCCATCAATTTCATTTGATCACCTTTCTCTGTTATATTTTCTCCATAACATTATTTTCATGTCAAATATAAAATAATTTACTTATTAAATTTGCATCTTTGCACTACAACATGAACTCTTCTCCCTCTGTTTCATTTTCATCAATGACCAGGCCCTGGAATGGCTAAAGTGCTGTTTCAAGACTTTGTTTTGGTGGATTCCATCTGAACTTCAATTAGTGGACACACCAGATTATCTTTACAGCAGCAAACATCTGTATTTTTCAACTTTTACTGTGTTAGCAAACAACCTTAAATCTTAAGGTCTTAACAATCCTGTTTTTACTGTTTAAGGTCACATGTGGGATTTTAGGGAAGATGCAGTTCTGTTAGGATATGCTGGGCTTTGCTGGACTTAGCCTTGTCCAATGTCTTTTTATTATGGGACTCTGGTTGAGGAAGGGAGCTCAGAATGAAATGCATGTGACCATGGGGTACTTGCAGTTGGTACTGAAGTGTGATAAACATCATACCTACTCACATCCCCATTGATGAAAGCTAGATTCATGGCTAACCCCCAAATCTACAGAAGGTAAGTATATTCCTTTAACCAGATAAGGTAGCAAAGACAGGGAAACGAAGATGTATTATTCCCAAACAAATATGGGAATAATATGTATCTATGCCTACCTTGCATCCTCATCCACAGAAAAGGAAATGTGAGGGGTGGGTATCCTATATAATAGAGCATCTAAGTCTGAAATTTACCTTGAATTGCAAAATTAAGTGTTTTTGCCATCAGTGGACACTGGGACATACCCACTGCATAGGTACCTACCTCTCTATTATCTATCTATCTATCTATTTATTGATTGATCGATCTATCATATGTCTCTTATTGTATATCAACAGCTACACTTTTGCACTGCTTAGAACATTACTGCTGTTAGAGTGGGCACTGAATAATGTGCTTGAGGAGACAATAAATTAAGTCAATAAATTTATTTTTTAAATGTACCAAAGTGTCTAAATTGTTAAATTTGTGCTTGTTAAGCAAATTAAATATGAGCAATTTATGAACATGTTTTTAACTTCAACTTTTCTTTGAAATTCATATTGGCTCAAAGTTGAGTAATTTAGTTAAGTAATTGTAAGTCGGAAAGAAACAGGTTTTATTGGATTAAGTTTTCAGTTTAACAAAATATAGAATCAT
This sequence comes from Carollia perspicillata, assembly GCA_004027735.1. NCBI lineage: Eukaryota > Metazoa > Chordata > Mammalia > Chiroptera > Phyllostomidae > Carollia > Carollia perspicillata. The sequence goes on along the minus strand of PVKM010016062.1, from coordinate 17,886 downwards.
TTCATCTATATCTAGAAGACTGTTCTTTAATAAAAGAAAGAACTTTGATGATCTTAAGCAAGTTTCTGCTGCTAAGTATAATAAAATTTTGAATAAAATGTTAGTCATAACATTCTAAAGTCCTTGGTTTTAGAGGATTGTCTTGCTTTTAGCATTAGCCTTTATGTTTGCTCCTCATTTTTCTACAATTTTCCTCATAAAAGTAAACTGTTGAATAGAACAATAAAATATTTACTTAACTATGAATGTTCTAATAGAGTGAGCATTAATAGAGATGTATCCATGTTCATTGTACTCCACACCATGAAAGCTAAATGATTTTATTAAACCTGAACTATTTATTTCTATTGCACTTTATTTACAATGCTAAATATGATATTAATAACAAAGCCTTATGTTATTTTATACATAACAACTTTTGTTTCTAACTAATAATATTAAATTTAACTTTTCATTTACTATAGTATTAATTTCAATATATTCTGCTCTAGGTAGAAGAGATATGATATTTATATCTTGACATTAATTTCCCAGTTTTAAAGTTGGACAAATTATTCCCAGGATGAAGTAAGGTGACTTGCTTGTCCTTATTACAGCAATTAGTAGTGCATCTAGAAATCAGTTTTAACAGCTCAATTTCTGGGTTAGCATTAGAATTGTAAAAAGAACTCATACAGACATTCTAATTCAAAGTTCACAAAGGGGAATGAGATAGAAACAGACAATTTGCTACATGCTTTTGTATGTATTCTCCATATCAATTTTCAAGTAAAGTATTTAAAGGCATATTCAGGTTGTTTCTGCTAATATAGGACTGCAGAAAATTAAAGATATGTTAAAGAATTTCTTTTCACATTTCTAATCTATGTGATGGGTCTCAGGGATAGGTAGTTTCCATCACCACCATCTCTACATCTTAGTTCTTCCACCAGGATGCTGCAAAGAGTTTTGTGATGTAGACTACACATGTGTTCCTTAGTATAACATGAATCTTTAAACAATGATCATTTAGTCAACTGCTTTCTTTTTAAGTATTATTAGAGATTAACGACCCAGTAGTGACTCATAGCTAATCTTAAAGAAAATGCATTTTAATAGCTTGATTTGATCTGCAAACAATGTATAAAATTAATATTTAGGCAGAATATATTTTAGAATCAGTGTACCACACTGGCAACCCAGTCACAAACACGGAAGAGGAGTCTCACAGTGTCCATTTATATCTGTATAAACCATCTGAGAAAGGTAATGTGTACAGAATTAGATTTTACTCCACTAATTCATAATCCTTTAAATCTACTCAGAAGACAAACTGTTGCTAGGCAAGTATAAAGTTTAATATGGGATACATGGAGAACCAGGATTTTGTCATAAAGACTTTCGCTGGCTGCTAAATGCTGACGTTCACTCCCTCGTTTTATAAGTAGATCAAATCTCTATGGCTAATGTGAACCTTCTCTTTGAATTGTGATTCTATATTCTGCCTTGTTAATAAATCACATCATTGAATTTTTTATATCCTCCTGCATAATGTTATGCCTGTAGGACATACCAGAAAGCCACGCTTCATCCTTCTGAAGTTTAGAGTTCAGATAAGATTACTCCACGAACCCCTCAGACATTTTACTTGTGCCCAGCTCTGGTGTGACAGTATCTTTAATCTATGCTTGGTCAACCAAACAATATGTACACTTTCTAGAAACCAAATTTCAAGGCTGAATTCTTTAGCCTTTTGTTTCTACAGTTGTAAAGAGGAAGGGTGTACATTCCAAAAGATCTCAAAACCAGAAACCCTGGAACACAGATTGTTTCCGACAGAGCAGCTGGCTAGATCCTAGCCACAGAAGTGTTAGTACTACAACTCCCTAGCATATATGGTTTTGTGGTTGAGATGAGATCTGGAGGTCTGGCGAACAAGTTGCAGAACAACAGTGGGGGCCTCCTTTTGGATATAAGCTGTAGTTTGAATTAGCTGCATTAGTCACTTTGCATTTTGCTTTCCCACAAAAACATATTTTTTATACTTTGGAATTAAAACAACATATCTAATCTCTCTCAAACTTCTATAAGCTGTTGCCATATGTAATATGTGTGTTTGTTAACTTTCCAAGGAACATATGATAACTTTCAGATGCTTCAGAGCTGTCATCAAGACCGGGCAACAGTTGTGGCTGATGCCATGAGACTGTGGTGTTGAGAATATGTATGAAGTGGAGTAAGTGGGATGGGATTGCCAGTAATTGTGAATTTTTAGGCAACTAGGCTGTGCTTTATACACCATTTATTCCTACCTCTGCACACAATGCATTCTGTATAGCAAAGGTGCTACTTTTTTGTACTAAATAAACAGGATATTTCTTCTGAACCTTTGTTAGCTCCTCTCTAAAATGACTTAAATTCTTGGGAAAACATGACTCTGATGGTATTGAGAGCCAGATTCTATGCAAAGTGATTCACCTGTAAATGCACAATAAATCTTGGTTGACTGGTTGACTACTATATACAATACTTCTATGGTTCTCCTAAAGATGAAGCAAAGGACTGAATAATCTTGCAAGGTCTCTTTCAGGCTAATAATTTCACTTTTGTCTTTCTAGTCACAGATGAAAGATAATACCAAGAGCTATAATATTGCTTGTTTCAACATGTGAACTTTAATAAATGATGCATGGCATATTATGCGTTCTACTTGAAACACACGTGCAGATGGCCTTTCATTAGTAGCTGTGACACCACTGGTCAGGTGTTTCACCTCATCTACTTAATGGAACTTTGAAGAAAAATGCAAGCTCTTATGAAATTGCTTCAGGTCAGATCTGTGGTTCTTACCTCTCAGAAATCACTATGTGTGAACAATGCCTCCCAGCACTGCGTTTTCTTACATTAACCTTAATGAGTGACATCAGAATCATTTAGGGTGTAAAAAGTCCTTGGGGTTTGGTAGTTAAGGGATATAGAGCCAAATATCTCTTTCTTTTTCTTATTTTCACTATTTGTGTGACTATGGAATCTGTACCAGCTTATAGAATACAAGTAAATTGTGAAAAATTATTTTTAAACCAATGATAAATGACCCATAATTACATTATCCAGAGGCTTTGTCTTTCATTTACATTATAGCATATTTCCTCATAACGGTTTGTATATGCAATAGGATATATATACACACATATATTATATATCATGTGTGTCAAATTTTATATCATGATCATTCACTTTATCCTATCATACACAATTTCACCAAAATTTTGGGGGGTTCTAAGTGCTTTCTCCCTCACAACTGGTCTTCTGTAGTACACGTTCTGCTTCCTTTTCTATACTGACTTTCACTTCCAAGCTCAACTTTGAAATCCTCATCTCATCCTACTGAAGAAAGCAGTCGGTCCTCTCTGTCCTACAGGACATCTTTCGCTTATTTTTTTTATTACCCCCACCATTATGAAGCACATAAGACACTTTAGTTGTTTCCCGACTAGTCTCTCTCTCTCCCCCCCACACACTATTTGTATGCTTGGTCCTTAATATTGGTGATTCTCCAGAGTTCCTCTCAGCTACTCAGCTAATGTTTTTTTCTCAGTGGACATACTCAGGTTGAGGTTGACAGCTTACTTATCTTTCTCCCCCACAACTACGATTTTCAAAAGCCTGTACTCTAGATATTTCCCCTGAATCCCAATCACTCTAGTATTTACTGAGTTCTTGCTACTTGATACTAATGGTTGTATTCCTTGGGAATTCTAAGGTAAACAAGACTTTGCACCTGACAGAATTTCTGTAATCAAATGATATGATTTTACCAGAGACTACTGGACATTAAGCACTTAAAATTCAAAAGGACCCACTCAGACTTAATTTTTCCCAGCCCAAAAATTCATTACTCTCCTATGTTCCCTACCTGGATTAAGGACCTCTTCATCCAACAAGGCAAGCAAGATCATCTCCCATAGACCCCCTTCTCTGTCCTAGCTAGCTCTCAATTTTTCTTTTGTCCACCTTTCTCTTCACCTTAACTTTCAGTATCCGATCATTTATCTCCAGAATTACTGCAATAAAATTCTAAATGTCTTATCTTCTTTCTTCTTTGCTTCCATCAATATTTACTTCCAATTTTTAACAGTGTGATACTTCCTAAAAATGGTCACTTACCCACTTTAAAAAAATGAACAAAAACAATAATCGCAAAATAATTGTGGATTCCCATTGCCCAATAAATGATTTACATTCTATTGATTTGTGATAGCTTAATCTATCTATTAAACTAAGTATAAAATGCAATTAACTGTAAGTGAATGAATTTTAACTATATTTCATAACTGGGAGTTTTTAATAAACATTTCTATCTTTAAGGCTTGAAGTAATATTGCTATATGTGAAAATGTGCTATTAAATTCTCTTTACTCAGATTAAGCATACTATGGGAAATATTATTTAAAGAGGCAATTTGGCATAGTAGCTAAGATTTTAGATTGAGGAAATAAAATGTTTAAAGCCCAGGTCTGCCGCTAGCTAGCTATATAACCTTAAACACATTACATACTTCTTTGTTTTTGAGTTTCTTTATTGGTAAGATGATAATGGTACAGATAAAATAATCACTTAAGTAATAAAGTTGTCATGTTAATTAAACAAAGTTATCCATTAAGACAGCCTCTTATAAGCCTGGCACAGAGTAGGGGAACAAGACATTTGAATACTTATTTCCGGTGATAGTTTATGAAATTCATAGGCATGTAAGAAACTGTAGTGATTTCACAAGAAAAACTAACTTCTTAACAGACACATTTAAAGATATTTAGGGATCTCCTTTTTAATATTTAAATACATGTCAATTGATTCTTGAGAAATGCTATATTAACTAAAATTGCATCAGCACTTTCTACAAAGAAATGAGATGCACTGTTTGCTGCATCAAGGCCTGAAGGACTGGATTAACATCTCCTTAACTCTTAACTACTTAGATTGTCTGGGCCTCAGTATTTTCATCTTAAAAGAAGGATAATATCTCTCTCAAAAACCCATGACTCAATTAAATATAGTGAATGCAAGTTGTTCAACGTTGATATTAAATAAATGATAGTGCCATTTATTTTATATATAAGACTGTTTCAGATCGAAAATTATAAGAAAAGGATAACATGCTATACAAAGAAATAATACAGTTATATTTGGGAATATTTGAGATGATGTCCAAACTTATGTTTAGCTCAGAAAAGAAAAAAGAAAAGTGATTACTTAAAAAGTGGTAGGTTTGCTTGAATACAATACCACCAATACTTAAAATCAGGAGGCCTGACTATCATGGATAGGAGAAGCTACACTCATCTTATAGGGTTCTATTATTTGTCACATCCTCTGTGTGCGATGAAGTTTGCTCTGCTCACTGGACATCCTTGAAATAGTGGAATCTCTCAGGCTGAAGTTTAGGGGGCTCCAAGCCACATCTAAGCATTTGGGACAATATAATATATTACATTTAGTTAAGTTCTGAATTTGGCCTTTTCTTTAGTCCAAACTTAAAAAAAAAAAGAGGTGTGCATGCACTCTGTTACTGTTTCTTGTTTCTGATCATGTTTTCACCATTTATTTTAGTTTTTCTCTTCAAAGAAAAAATATGATTTGTGTACAGTTTTTTATATCAGTAGTCTTTAAGAGTTTGCTTCAAAACAATAATTAGATGTCAACTTCTGACAAAACAACAATATATCATTGAAGGCTTCCTTACCAAAATACTGAATCTGTCAGGAAGACTTCTTTAGGTCTATTTTTTCTGTCAAATTGAGTGTAAAAAAATTTTAGGCTCTTAGATAACCCTGCATTAAAAAAAAAGTAATCCTGGAAAACAGATTGAAGTGCTTGTTATTTTAAGTTTTCTAGAACCACATGATGGCATATGATTGAGTTTATATTGGTTCCCTATTAGCTTTATGAGTCTTTGAGTGCAAAAAACCCTATTTATAATCTTGATTAAAAAATAAAAGTACTGAAATTTAAAACTGAGCAATAAATTAATCGAGAGTGAAAAATTATACTCTCTAAGATTGTGCTTCACCTGAAACCAGGCACCAGGTTTTCTGTTTCATCCACCAAAAAACCTCCTTCAATCATTGGTTTCTCCTCAACACACCTCACCACACTTGTGGATGGGGAAGAAAAGCATTTAGGCCATTAAATTTCTAATAACTTGTTTCTTTACAACTTCCTTAATGATACTATGTATTCTTCTCCTACCAAACCATTCCCTAGTATATATTTAAAAATAGCATTATACTTTCTAACTGCATGAGATAAAGTGAAACAATTCATGACTACCTCCATATTTTAAAGATAATTTTGTATAATTCAGGCAAAAACAAATTTTGTTTTGTTTTGTTTTCACCATTCCAGATTTTAAATATTATATGGATAATGCATAATTTAAAAAATAATAATTGCAGTATTCAAGCAGAGTAGCTATCTTTGGGGAGCTTAAGTGGAAAAGCAGAGGTCATCAACTTTCAGTGGAAAGGGCTCTATGGAAGTACAAATATAAGGCCAGGGGACCTTGTATCTCTCTTCCCTGTCCCCAGGCCAGCTGCATAGCTCGGGCCACAGTTGCCTTTGCTTCATTATCCAGTTGCTGTCATTGAGTTTGTAACTGAGTCTCGGTCCTCTAAATATTCTTCTTTCTAGTTTACACTGCTCATGCTGAAGGCCAAGACCATTTGTCTTCGATTCTACCAGCTGTAATGACAAGGTCATTCAGAAATGAAAAGTTGATCTTCAGAAAAGAAAAGTCATAAGAACACACCCAGCATTATCAGTTCTTACACAAATTAAGTCCATAAAAGCAGGCACACAATGGTCAGTCATTATTTCATGCAAAGGTAGCACAAAGTTCTATTTTTCCTGCAGCTTTTACAGCCATTAGAGTTAAAGCTAACACATGCCATTGCTATCTTATTTCTAGTACAATTACTGCACTTTGATGAAATACACTTGGGGTTCTTTCCGAGAAAAAGGCAGTGCGGTAATGCAGCCTTGTACTAATCAAAAGCAATTCTGGACAGAAAACATTCATTTTACTAATATAAAAATTTCCTCTATAGTATTCAAGACAGAGTGTCCTGATGGTATTCTACAGAGCTGCAGGGCATATCTTGAAGATAATTGACTGGCCATAAAATACATTCTTAATTATAAAATAAGTTTCATTTAGATAAATTCAGTATGAAACAAATGGTGATAGGATGGCAAATAACTGGATTTTATCTTTATGTGTTTAATGTATTTTTTCTTTCCTGTAATTATGTATGATTAACAAAAATGACTACATTTCTCTGTATTTTCTAATGGTTTTTGAAAGAATCATTGAGCATTCTTTATAATATTTAATTTATAATTATCTTCCAATTTTAAGAATTTATACAGGCACATTTATATTATAATATAGTATAATATATTATAAAACTCCCCAGAATACTTTTCATTTTGCTTTTTTAAATTTATTGTTGTTCAGTTACAGCTGTCCCACCTTTTTCCCCATTGCTAACCCCTACCCTGTAGCCCCCCACTCCCACAGTCACCCCCCCATTTTCCTTGCACATGAGTCCTCTATTTGTGTTCCTTTGCTTGCTCTTTCCCCTTCTTTCCCCCATTAACCTCTTCCCGCTTCCCCTCTGATTTGCTGTCAGTTTGTTCTTTATTTCCAAGTCCCCAGAACATTTTTAAAGAGATGCAATCTTTACAGCGAATGTTTCTGGGTGTCTTATTATTTTATTTGCCATTCTAAAGACAGACTTCAATTACTTAGGAAGCACCAGAAACATAGTATTTTTTTATATCAATTGCAACATTACCTGTCTTTTTTTTTCTCCCTTTCCTCCCCCCACTCTCTCCCTCCCCTCCTTCCTTCCTTCTTTTCTTTTTTTGTATAACTTTTGGGAAGAACCAATATGGAAATAATATGTTCCCCATTTCTGCATTTAATTCTCAAAATATGAAATGCATTCCTGTGCTTACATTTCATTAAAAAAAGAACTCTTACTACTTACAACACCTTTACATTTATTAGTCAATGTTAACTAATTTCCAATTAGTAACTCAATTCATCTCCACAGTAATCTTAAAATTAATACTATTGTGATAATAATGATTGTATCCATTACACAGTTGAGAAAACAAAGGCACGGAAGGAAAGGCTCACTAAGTTGGTTATAATCACCCAGCTAATGAGTGGTAGGGCTGAAAATGAACCTGTGCAGTACAACACCTATGTTCCTGCTTTAATCTTTAAACAACGTTCACTTTTTTCTGTACATTGTTGTCTCATTGTGATGTTTACAACAACATGTAACAGGGGTAAATTCCATGTTCCCTTTCTATAATGAAATAAAAGAGATTGAGAGAAGTTAAGTAACCAACTATAATTATAGAATCAAAGTGCAGAGTTCTTTGTATTCAGTATTTTTTTTCTTATAGCACCATATTACAGTTAATGCTATGGCTTTGGGGAGCCATGCATACATTGTACTATTACTATTTTATAATTTTCTGCGTATCAGAAAATCATTATTTAATACATCATGATATTGGGTACCATACTACATTCCTTAGTAGCAATAGATTTTTAGAGGAATTCCCAAAAGTAAGCAAAAAAAAAAAAAAAACCCTTCAAATATCCATTAAGAATAAGACACTGGCATATTGTTCATATTATCACCCTAAATGAACTTAGTTTTATATTAGGCAGCTTAAGATAATTTTAGGGTAAGTTCTGTCAATATTAATTGGTATTAATTGGTAAGAAAGTAAGCAAAAGATACTTTTTAATTAAATCATTCATTAAGATCAAAGATGTTCTCACTAAAAATAAAAAAAAACAATTTTGACTTAAATATTTTAATACAATTATGTACAAATACACAAAAATTCATAAACTATTAAATGGAAAAAAAAGAACTTTCCAGATAGTACAGTCCTATAGTATATATGGGTACATGTGTATGTTTACAGATATGACATAAGCAGAAAATAAAATCTGGAAGACTAAATATTTAATAGTCATTATTTCTACTGGTTAAGTAATATGATATGTTTTGGTAATTTTTATATTTGATTCTTTTTATTATGAGAATACATTATTTTCTAACTAACAGAATGAACTATATATGTTTTACCAGTTGAAAACTATAAGGTATAGAAATAGCCCTCATAAGTTTGTATGCAATTTAATATAGATATGCATAGTAGAAATTAATATAAAGATTAACTAAAATTTAAGAAAAGTATTTTTTTTTATTTTGCCACTTCTTCCAAATAAATTTCTCCAGAGCACTACATGGTTTGGTAATTGTAGAAAACTTTTGTTGCTGTTGTTAGATAAATAATATTCTATAGAACAAAGAAGAAAACCAAATATTAAAGAAGTAGTGGTTAGTACTTACAAAACTAGTAAGATTAGAAGAAAATAAAATCAAGAATACTGCATAAAGACTTAAAGGAATTTTACTTTAGTTGCATACATACAAAAAGACACCATATCCTTGATCATATATAATGTGAAAAACAAAGAGCATTGTGACATATAATTTCAGATATTTAGAAATCATAAAAATGAGACATTAAGACATTGTTCTAATGAGAATTCAAATAATGGAAATTATTTGATTTAGTAGAACAGCAAGTCATATTGATATTTTTCTTTTCTTTTTTTTAAAGATTTTATTTATTTATTTTTAGAGAGGAGAAGAGAGGGAGAAAGAAAGGGAGAGAAACATCATTGTGTGGTTGCCTCTTGCACACTCCCTACTGGGGACCTGGCCTGCAACCCAGGCATATGCCCTGACTGGGAATCAAACTAGCAATCCTTTGGTTTGTTCAGGCTGGCACTCAATCCACTGAGTGACATCAGCCAGGGCTGATATTTTTCTATTTAATTTATTGCACAAGTTTCCTGTATATTTTGAACTTCCACATCTATGATTCAATTGTTTCTCTTTTCTTGTGCCTTATGCAAGAAGCTTAAGAACCCAACAGAATACATACTGAGTTCATCACTGGCCATTCAGAGGTCACTATGGGTATCAGAGTCCCTAAAAGTGTTATGAGAAAGTATAACAGGGATTAGGCCCTACACTATAGGTAAGACCTGAGTCAATCAGGGCCTGGAATGTAGGTAAGATCACAGCAGGAATCCTCTGCAAGCATCAGGAAGCCAATTAAGCACCAAATTGGGAATAAGAAGGGGAACTGAAGGGTCCTGTCTGGGAAGCTGAAGCTTTCATGTGATTAAAATTCTGGATCTAGAGCCAAGCATCTGACCATAGAATGGAGACCACTGTTGTTCAACAGGGTGAGTGAATAGGTTTAAGAGTTGGGCATGGGCTAGAAAAGAGTAAAGAGCAGCTACAGCCCATTAGCTATATTTATGTTCCCTCTCACTACATCTGACTGCTATAAGCTTTAGTGAGTAACTATAATTGCTTGACTGCCACCTTCCAATTTCATATTATTCTCCTTTTTACCAACTTTTACCTGGATCATGTGATCCTAGGAAATATCATTCCTAGGTTAACAAAATTCATAGTTTATAAACCAACAGAATTGGAATGTACAGTTACATTGATACCTACTAATAAATTATACCTTTTCAGTATTCTAGCCTTGGTTTACCTACTCACTTCACTTACCCCATTGATTCTAGCATGCTCATGTGATTTTGGGGGGGGGGGGTGAGCCATAAACAACATGCAAATTGCTTAAAGAAATCAGCAGGAGTGGATACAGAGAGACCATGATAGGACTTTACTTCATCTGTTCTCTGAGGGTGACAAGTCTGCTGGGCAAAGCTGAGGTTCTGCTCTAGCTCTATCAAAACTGTGATGTGACAATATGGAATGATCCAAAATGCTACCAGATGTTACTTATCTGTTTATACCTGGAGGTTTATTATTTTTTTATCTGATGAACTTTGTTGCTACCAACAGCATCCCTATTTTAATAGCCTGAATATTGTATTTGGGGTCCAAACATGACAGTAAGGAAAATAGAAATTAAAGTGCATCTTACCTTTAGTCCCCAGAAAGCTAAGCTCCTAATGTTTGGAGAGGTTTTAATACATGAAGGAAATATCTGTGAGTGAGACCTGGGGATTTGCCCCTTCAATGGAGGCTTGAGAGGAAGTTAGATATAGCTGAAAAAAATACAGAAGTTCAGTGCCTCAAAGAGATGATCCCATTTTGTGATACTAGGCAGAGCTCAGGGCGGGAGGCTGGGGAAAGGGGTAAAAAGAGATGGGGGAAGAAAGGCTCGAAAATGGAAACAGATTCATAGGAAATCCATGTAAAATATATCTTAGACCTCTTCAGTAAGCATTATGGCCTATTGTGATCACAAAACAAGTGAATGGTCACATACCTCTAAATATGATATTGTACAAAAGCATCTGCTACCCATAAGCAACTGAAAGTAGGAACAGGTCACCAGGGTCTGGCATGAAGTCCTCTGTAAGAATCTGACAACATGACAACTTCTTAAGCAAGTATCTTCTTAGGGAAAGACTCAAGACCAGATCTCAGACCATGGAATGGAATCTCAACACACAAATAGAGTTTAGTTAAATAGAAATAGAAGAATATTATTTCTATATTTCTTGAATACTTTAGTTATAGACATTGTTTCTTATTGGTTACATCTACTATACAGCTATTTACTACACTCTACAAGACAGTGAGTAGTTGAAGATAGTGGAAGTTCAGCCCGTAAGAATAGTAAATGAATGGATAAAAAAACTATGGTACATTTACACAATGGAATTCTATGCAGCAGAGAGAAAGAAGGAGCTCCTACCCTTTGCAACAGCATGGATGGAACTGGAAAGTATTATGCTGAGTGAAATAAGCCAGGAGGTGAGGGACAAATACCATATGATCTCACCTTTAACATGAACTTAAACAACAAAACAAACAAGCAAACAAAATATAACCAAAGACATTTGTTGGGAACTGCTCTGCCTGGTTTCAGGAGTTGTAACTGCCCCCCCGCCCCAGGTCTAAGGGTGAGTGAGCTACCTCCGGACTGTGAGCCACTGAGGAAACAAAGTTTATCTCCATGGCAGGAGCACTGCTTCTGCCATCTCTAGCCCCCAACACTTGTTTGGTTAGTCAGAGTCTATGGGTATGACCACCTAGAGGAGCGGCAACCCATGCCAGACAGGATCACTTGTGGGTGGCCATCAAGAAAGCACTCAGTAGGGGCTGCAGCAAAATGAGGGCGAAGGACCCTCAAACCTCTCAGCTATTTTGACATAGCCCCAGTCCCCTTTCCATCTGGGAAAAACTCTGGGAGAAGTGCTTCCTGGCTCTAATCCACTTAAGCCTGAATCTAGACAGGGAGGGGTGCAGCCCTCTGCTGGCTAGAACGGGTTCCAGGGTGATAGGGCATAAGAAAGAATTAGTCAAGTCCTTTGAAGTCTGCTTTGCTAAGGAGTGCTATCATCCATAAGATAGGGGTCCAGGCAGGAAATGAGTATGTCTCCTGAAGTTTTTTGCAACGCCCTTATCTGACAGACACTGACTCAGATTAAGCCCTCAGATTTCTTTGATATGTTATCTATTGTTTGATCCTTGCCACCTGACATTGATTGATGAGCTTTACCTGTATCCCTGTGTGTTACAAACCTCATAAATACCATTGAGGTAAGAACTCATGGCCTTTCTCCCTTGAAAGACTAGCCCCTTTCCTTCCCAAGAAAATCTTGTCTCAGTAGCATTATGTTCATCCGTGGTGGATGGGGGGGTCTGTGGAAAGAGCCCCCCCCCCCCATAGACATTGAAATAGAAAGGCTGACAGTAACAGAGGGGAGAGAGGAGGGAATTTCAGGAGAAAAAGGGGAAGGGGTCACAGGAACAAATGTAAAGGACACATGGACAAAAACTAAGGGGGGTGGAAATGGGAGGGAGGTGGGGAGCACTGAGGGGGTGGAATGGGATGGGAGTAAAAGACAGAAAACTGTAGTTGAACAACAATTAAAATAAAATTTAATGAATGAATGAATGAATGAATGAATGAATGAATGAATAAATAAATAAATAAATAAATAAACAAATAAATAAAAGATTGACATGAAAAGCTTTGAAAAAAGAATAAACAGATGGGTTATTTTGTTCAGGAGACATTTGATGATGTGAAAATAAAGAGGAGTTGCAAATATACCAGAGAAGAAGCAATAGAGAGAAAAAGAAAAATATGTATAGATATAAAGCAAATACAGTAACAAGAAGTTCAGAGGAAATTAGAAGATTAGAAAGGTTAGAACTTGAAGATGGGGCTTATAAAACAATGATAAATAGTGGAAAGATGCTTAAAATTAATTTAAAATATTAAAAAGTTATAAGATATATGAAGAAGTAAAGGTTATCTGGTTATTCGATGTATTAGTCCATTTAGCTACCATAACAAAATATCACAGATTAGCTAGTTTAAGAAAAACATTTATTTCTCACAGTTCTGGTGGCTAGAAGTCCTAGATAAGGACAGCATGGTCAGGTGAGGGCCTCTTCTTGGCTACAGAATGCTGACTTCTTTTATTTTTATATGGTAGAAGGGTCTAGGAACTCCCTGGGGCTTTTTTTTTTTTTTTTTTTTTTTTTAAAGGCATTAATCCCATTCATGAGGGCCCTTTCTGCTCACATCTACTCATTTCTGAAAGGCCCTGCTTCCTAATTGCATCACATTGTGCATTAGCATTCCAACATATGAATTTTGGAAAAAACACAAACATTAAGCTTATAGCACTGAGAGATCTGAGTTAGCAGTATGCCAAATTAGAAGGACTTTGCAAGCTGTTAAAGTAAGTAACACACACTAAGCAAATGGCCACAATGAAAATAAGAATGCATGTTAAAGGGTTTGACAATTGAATATATGAAAAAATAAGAATAATTTGTAAGAGAAAGTATTAATGGATTTTTAAATAGAAATGATAGGTGGAGAAGTCCATAAGAAGATTGACACAGTAACTATCAGAGAAAAAATTCAGGAGTATGGATATCATATATTTCAGGAAGCAAAGGGGGGAAAATTACTCAAAGGTGGAAAGAACCATCTCTTCTTCAGAACTCCTGCAGAAGTATGGGAATGGGTGTAAAAATAGATTACATAAAAAGAAAAAGTGGTGGGAAATTAATAAATCAAGTACCAGCTGATTTTAAAATCACAATAAAAAGATAAAAGCAATAATCCACTGCTATAGATTATTCTGAGGTGGTAAGTAACTGTGAAGGTAAATACAAGAATACCGTTAGACAACTTTTATGAGAAACAAGGAGAAACGTAGTTGGGCTTATTCTAAATTAGTATTTACTGAATAAAAATTCACAAATGAAAATGACTGCCAAACATGACTGCTTTCTTTCGGTCAGCACAAACCTGTTACTATATCTGATTTTTTATGGGAAACTCCTCAGTATCTGACTGTGTAGCTTGATTACATACTGCAAGTTCTCTATCTACAAAATAGACATAATAGAGCCCACATTTCCCAGGGTTGTTATGGGAGTTAATTAATGTTTATAACACCCTGTAGAGTACATTATCTAATATATGCTGCTCACATATGAACTCAGAATAATATGAAAGGCTTCCTTAAGCCCATTTGCCTATAGTGAATGTCAGCATGTCAATAATAGAACCAATAAATGAAGAAATTTAAATCCCATTCTATATACTTTTACTTTATAAATATCCACTTTTTAATCATATATGTGAGAAATTGAAGGATAATATAACTAATACTAAGAAGACAGGTCTTCAGAACCAATAAAACTGATAGGTTGACTCACCCAGGACAAGTGAGGCATTGTTTTAGAATGTCCCATAATGCCAAAAACAGACAGACCATGGAAAGACTCTGTGTGTGTGTGTGTGTGTGTGTGTGTGTGTGTGCGCGCGCGCGTGTGTATTTCTAAATACTTACAGAGGTAAATTACGTTGCTGAAAAACATAATTGTCATTTTAGGAAACAACTTATCATTATTGTAAAACCAACTGTGAATCTAAGGAGATTAATCAATAAAGGTACAAAAATTCTACATAATTACCTCTATAGTCCAGGATATATTACATTGGCAAATCCATCAAGAACAAAGTTCTTTAATCCTGTTCCTGGAGAGAGGTGATACAAACATTTGCTGCTTTAAAATAAAATTCTTGTAAATATTGATAAAACCATGATTTACATTAATTGATTCATTTTAAAAATCCCATAAAATTGTCAATTCTTACTTGAGTCACTTTTTCTGAATGAATGAAATTGCTTAAAATACCTACAATATTTCAACACTATATTAGAGCTTGTGGTGTATATATTTAAAAAGTCAAATCACTCTTCTTTAAGAAGCTTAAAGTGCACAGATGGGAATATTCCTAGAAAACTGAAGAAAACATAAAATTAAAACTGACCCTTTCTTCTATTACAGTGTGACTGCAAAGGGAAAAATCATCAGGGGGCGATTACCACAAAGTTTTGCACTTGAATTTATATCATGCATTTTCATAGTAATTTCCATTGATTAAGTAATTTCTCCCCAATTTTAATCTTTATGAAATTGAACTTAGAAATCTAAATAGAAATACAGCATCTGCCTCTTTCTAACCTGTGAGTTTGGATAATCTATTATTTTTTAAGCTTTTTTAAAAAATTGTTTATGCTATCAGAATTGTCCCAAATTTTTCCCTTTGCTCTTCCAACCAGACCCCCCTTCACAACGTCAATCACACACCATTGTTTAGGCCTATGGGTGACACTTGTAAGTTCTTTGTTTAATCTCTTCACCTTCTTTAAACCAGCCCCAATCTGTCCCCTCCCTTTTTATAGTTATAAGTCTGTCCCTTGTTTCTGTACCTCTGGTTCTATTTTGTACATTGGTTTATTTTGTTTCTTAGACTCCAGTTATAAATGACATCATATGGTATTTGTATTTCTTTTCCTGGCTTGTTTCACTTAATATAATAGTTTCCAGTTCTATGCATGATGTCACACAAGGTAACAATCTCTTATTTTTTACTGCTGCATAGTATTCCATTTGTAAATATACCACAGCTTTTTTATTCACTCATCTACTGATGGACACACAACTGTTTCCAAATCTTGGCTACTATAAATTGTGCTGCTATGGACATAAGGGTGCCTATTTTTTTTTTTTTTTGAATTGGTGTTTTGGGAACTTTGGATATATTCCCAGAAATGGAATCACTGGGTTCAAAGGAAGTTCCAATTTTAATTTTGTGAGGAAACTCCATACTGATTTCCACAGTGGTTGCAGCAATATGCATTCCCACCAACAGTGCACTAGAGTACCCTTTTCTCCACATCGTCACCAGCACTTGTTGTTTATTGATTTATTAATGATAGCCATTGGTATCATTACTGGTACCTCACCATTGTGGTATCTCACTGTGGTTTTAATTTGTATTTCTGATGGCTAGTGATGTTGAGCAGTTTTTATATGTCTATGGGCTACCTGCATGCCCTCCATGGAAAACTGTCTATTCAGGTGTTTTGCCCATTTTGTAATTGGATTATTTTTCTTCCTGGTGTTGAGTTGGTCTTTATATTTTGGAGATTAAACTCTTGTCCAATGTCTCATTGGCAAATATGTTCTCCCATATGGAGAATGTATCTTCACAGGGATTCCCTTTTGGTTACACTGATGGTTTCACTAGCTGTGCAGAAGCTTTTTAATTTGATGTATTTGTTTCTTTTTTCCTTTGTTCTGCTTGCCCTAGGAGATTTATTGGACATAATGTTGCTATATGAGTTATCTCAAATTTTACTGTCTGTCTTTCTCTAGAATTATTATGTACATGATATATTTAAGTATTTTATCATTTTGAGTTTATTCCAGTGTATGATATACATTGGTGGGCTAGTTTATTTATTTATTTTTTTACTTCTCCCAACACTATTTATTGAAGAGACAGTCTTTACTGAATTGTATGCCCTTGTCTCCTTTGTCAAATATTAATTGACCATAAAGGCATGGATTTATTTCCAGGCTCTCTATTTTATTCCATTGACCATGTGTCTGGCCTCATGCCAGTACCAGACTCTTTTGATTACAGTGGCCTCATAACATAGTTTGATATCAGGTGTTGCAATCCTTCCAACTTTGCTCTTCTTTCTCAAGATTACTGAGGCTACTTGAAATGTTCTTTGATTCCATATAAGTATTTGGAATATTTGTTCTAGATCTGTGAAGTATGCAATTGATATTATCATAGCAATTGCATTGAATCTGCAGATTATTTGGGTAATATGGACATTTTAATGATGTTAATTCTTCTTATTTGTCAACACGGTATATTCTTCCACTCATTTCTATCTTTCTTAATGTCTTTCTTCAGTGTCCTATATTTTTCTGAATACAGGTATTTTGCCACCTTAGTTAAATTTATCCCTAGGTACCTCATTTTTTAAAAAATATTTTTATTGCTTATGCTATTACAGTTTTCCCAATTTTCCCCCTCTATAATCCCTCTGTCCTGCCCTCCAACCCTCCAGCATTCCCCCATCCCTTAGTTCATGCCCATGGGTTGTACATATAATTTCTTTGAATCTTATGTTTCCTATACCATTTTGTAATCTCTTCCCATCTACCTTATACCTACTAACCATGCTTCTTCTTCCCTGTACCTTTCCCCCACTATTCCTCCCTTACCCCTCCTCACTGAAATCCTTTCATGTGATGTCCAATTCTCTGATTCTGTTTCTGTTCTGGTTGTTTGCTTAGTTTTTGTTTTCATTGTTTTTCTTTTCTTTGAGGTTCATTTGTTGACAGTTGTGAATTTGTTGTAATTTTACTGTTCATATTTTTTATCTTCTTTTTCTTAGATAAGTCCCTCTAACAT